>CANYLF014867877.1:0-12063 GCA_948193215.1 Bocquillonia castaneifolia
AAAGGTTTTCAATCTTAATAATAATTTATTTTATTTGTTTAAATGCTTTGCATGAACCTTTTATTGATGTGTTCCAACTAGCATGCCATAGAATTTATGGATTCTTGTTATATAGAATTTATGAATTCTTGTTATGGGTATTCCCAATACCCATTACATCCTATTGTGATTAATATGCCTCTGTTTTGATTTGTGAAGTTGAATGGTAGGATTTAGAGGGTAGTTGTATGCGTAGGTATACCATTCGATTCTATAACTAGCATAAGACTTTATGATTTGAAATGATTGCATGCATAGTTATATATATATATTTCCTTTACTCCTATGTTAACATTCCACGATTGCCATTATGAATAGAGAGATTGACAATTGTTGTCGCTATAAAATCTGTTGTTGCTGAATTGAACAATGACCTCAAATTGAATGATGATAATTATGAGGCCTGTAGCATGAAAATTCAGTATGTGCTGGAGGAGTAATAGGCTCTTGAAACCATTAAAGAGATAATGGATGAGCCTGAAGAAGGCAGTACTATTGCACCTAGACGTGAGCGTTAAGTGTATGAGCATTGGATAAGGAAAAACAAGAATGCTCGTATCAATATGCTTAGTGCTAAGAGAGATGATATCTCTAAAGGGTTCAAGCACTACCAATATGCAATGCGTCTTTGGAATGCTTTGCGTAATAGGTTTAGGAATGTGGTCTTAACCAAGCTCAAGTCATTTACCATTAAGTTTGAAACATATAAGAAAAGACCTGATCATACCATGCCAACGCATTTGAGAGAGATGTCCAACATGATTAATGAGTTGGACATGGCTGGACATATGTTGACTGATGAGCAAAAGATACAAGCAGTGATTCAATCCCTACCCCTTAATTAGGAGCATATGAAGACACACCTTACCCATGATGTAAATGTTAAAACATTCCAAGACGTTGTGCACCATTAGGACTTTAGGTGTATCTTCAAGCAAACTGAAGTCTAAGGTTCATGCCGTGAGTTCTAGCACTGATGGAAAGAGTTCCAAAAAGCGTAAGAACAACAATGACCATAACAAAACACCGTAAAAAAAGCATACTGGGGGGTAAGAAACGAAAATGGTTGAGGAATAAGAAAAGAGTGGACATTTCAAAAGTGAAATGCTACAACTGCTAAGAAACGGGGTATCATGCAAGAGATTGCACAGCACCTAAAAAGGTAATTGAAAATTACCCATGTGTGAGTGATACTTATGTTTCTAGTTCTTCATTAATGATTGAATATGATCCTTTGTGGATTGTGGATTTAGGATCAACTGACCATATGACGAAGGAACGAAGAACCTTTGTCAACTTCTGACGAGTTTGTAGTGATCAAAATGGTTGTTCGTAGGAAACAATGCACTAATGGAGATGAAAGGGATAGGCACTAAGAAATTAGTGTTGCGTGGAGGCAAAGCCTTGATTCTACATGATGTACTTTTTGTCCTAGGAATTCGTAGGAATTTGATTTCTGTTTTAGCTTTATTAGAACTTGGTTTTAATTGGTAATGTTTGAATAATAGTGTTCGGCTTTATTTAGGAACAAAGTTTTATGGTTCTGGATATTTATTAAATGGTTTTATTATTATGGATATTGAAAATATTAGTTTCAATAATAATGCCATTTTTTTATGAATGCTTTGCATAGTTATGAGAATGATGTGAATGTATGGCATGCTAGATTGAGCCAAATTGGGCAAGATCGAATGAGTTGATTAGCCAAGGCTGGTTTATTAGGTAATATAGAAATAGTCAATTTACCTACTTATGAGCATTGCCTAAAAGGAAAACAAATAAGAAAACCATTTGAAAAAGGCATAATGGCTGAGTATCCTTTGCAATTAATTCATTCTGACATGTGCGGTCCATTGAATGTGAGGATGAGGTATTGGACCTATTATTTCATCACTTTTATTGATGACTATACAACAAAACGGTGTTGCGGAAATAAGAAATAGAATTCTTATTGACATTATTAGATTGATGATGGCATAAGCAAATTTGCCAATTACCTTTTGGGGAGATGCTTTGCTAATAACTACTTATGTTCTTAACCGTGTCCCCTCTAAGTTTGTCAAATCCACACCTAATGAGTTGTGGAATAATCGGAAACCCGATTTAAGCAATTTATAACCTTGGGGTTATGTTGCTATCACCATGATACCTTTAGCAAGTGTGGAAAATTAGGTCTAAGAGGTAGAAAAAAGTGTCTTTATAAGGTACTCTGATGTGTCAAAAGGATACGTTTTTATGGGTGAATAGGAAAATGGCACCACAATAGAATATGAATCACGAGACGTCATATTTTTAGAGAATGAATTTCCTAAGCTAGGCGATGTGGGTCAAGATTATACTTTCTATGAAACTTAAGATTTGGATGAATTTGGATCTCTTAATTTGAGTGGGAGAATTTTACAAGATGAGCAAGAAAATTAGTTTCTTGATCTTCACAATCTGAATGATCGAAATCTAAATCCTAACTTTAATGGTAGTATACTACCTAACTTTAGTGGGAGTATACGAAGTAGCGATGAATATATAAGATATGTTTATCAAGATTCAGATTTATGTAGATTTAAAAGGAGAACAACATCACGCTATAGAACAAATGATGAAGTGATTGAAACCCTTTAAGTTGACCTACTTGATGACGAAGAGCCAAGAAATTTCAAACAGGCTATGTCATGCCCAGCCAAGGATAAATGGATTAATGAAATGGAAGAGGAAATAACATTCATGGGATTCAATAAAGTTTGGGAACTTGTTGACCTCCCTTAAGGACGAAGGGCTATTGGGAATAAGTGGATTCTCAAAATCAAGTGTAAGGCTGATGGAAGTATTAAAAGGTACAAAGCCCACCTTGTAGCTAAGGGGTACACGCAATAGGAAGAAATTGACTATGAAGAGACTTTTTCTCATGTTATACATTGTACTTTAATTAGATTGATTCTAGCTTTGGTGGCAAATTTAGATCTGGAGGTACATTAAATGGATGTAAAGATTGCTTTTCTCAGTGGAGAATTAGATGAAGAAATCTACATGCAATAGCTTGTAGGTTTTGTTCATAAAGGCAAAGAGCAAAACGTTTGCAAATTGAATATGTAAATTTATGGCCTTAAATAGTCTTCAAGGCAATGGTACATTCATTTTCATAACACAATCATTTCATATAGTTTTACAATGATAAGTGAAAACCATTGCATTTACACTAAATGCTATAATGACAATTTTGTCATAATCACTTTGTATGTATATGACATACTGATAGCTCAAACACAACCTAGACTTTGTGAATAAGATCAAAAGTTGGTTATCAATCAATTTTGAAATGAAAAATATGGCTGATGCAAATCCATTAGTACTCGAAAAACCTCTCTAAGAGTCTTAGTCCCAAAACACCACAAGAAGTGGAAAATATGAGGAATTTTCCATATGCTAATGCTGTTGGAACTCTGATATATGCAATGTTTTATACATGACCTGATATCTACTCTGTTGTGGGGATATCAATCAATCTTGGTGAAGTACACTAGAAAGCGGTTAAGAGGATCTTGAGATACTTAAAAGGCACAACAAACTTTAGTTTATGTTATAAAGGTCAAAATCTACAAATGAGAGGATACACTAATGTTGATTGGGCTAGAGATGTAGATGAGAGGAAGTCTACATCAGGCTTTGTCTTCTTGTATGGTAATGGAGCCATATCTTGGAGTAGCAAGAAATAAACTTTTATTGCATTATCGATAATGGAAGCTGAATTTGTGGCACTTTTAGCTACAACCCAAGAAGCAATCTAGCTTAATAGATTCATGAGTCACTTAGGTAATAGTTCCATATATGGACCATTGACTGTCTACAGTAATAGTCAATTCTTAAATGCTTATAACAAAGATTCAAAATTCCATAGTAAGACTAAGCATATCGACATTAAGTATCACTATATGTCAAAGGCCTGGTTGCATGTGGAAAAATAAACTTAGAATATATAACTACACAAAATTTGGTGGCAGATCCTGTGACCAAACCTATAAATAGAGACACTTATGTAAGCCACATTGGTGCTATAAGTCTGCATAGTGTTTGAATTTGTTTCTATTTTTATCGTGGTTCATGTAAGATGATTTCATGATTTTTCAATAGGTGTATTGAAGTTTATTCGGCAATATATCATTGTGAGTGAATGTTTTATGTAACATTTATTGTGAGCATGCGGAACAGAGAAGTATCCAACATACACGGGTGTTAACACCTAATTTTTGGATGCAGGAATGAGGAAGGGGCTGGGAGGCCTAGTGATGATATCTATGCTTGAAAAGCATATGATTTTATAGATTTAGCTCTCTCATAATAAGAAAAAATGATTTTGAGATGGTTTTAAAGCTTGAAAATGCATTTCAGAGTCAAACATCTTGTTTTAACTTGAAATCGTACAATTTTCAAACGATTTTCATCATAACTTTTTCTATAAGTATTGGAATCACCTGAAACTAACATATATAATATATTGCCTTGTTCTGCACATTTTTGTCTCTAATAAACTTTTTTAAACTCGAACGTTTAGGGCCCTAAATGGCACCAACGCCACTTGGAGCTTCAAACGCTACTTCCTTTAATGGCATTGGTTTTCATCTCCGCTATGAGAAATGGCCTTGGTCCTCAATGCCACCATAAGAAGTGGCATTGGGTTGCAAGCACCACTAGCTTGTTTTGCATAAAAAATTCACGCATTTTTTTATCGTGTTTTCAAGATAAAATCAGCTGTTTTCAAAAAAGACTTTTTTGAAACTGTGAGCTTGATCTATCCAGTAACTTCAAGTGATTATACTAGCTTCTCACTTCCTCTGCCTATAAATAGGCAAGAAGTCTACAGAATAAAGGGTTCCGGATTGATCCCAGAAATCACTTTTGGCTCTTGATATCCATTTTCCAAACCTTATTCTTCTTCTTTATTCTTTGGAAAAGAAGGTCTTTTCTGATGATTCTTGGAGATGAAGCTCTGCCTAATTCATTCCACAAATCTGTGGGTGTCAAGTCACTTCATGTACATGCATTCAACCTTTTCCAAAGATCAATCTAGATGCATGACGTATCTTAGTCATCTTCTAATCCCATTGTAAGTATTTCTTATCATAAATCTTTTTTTTTTTTGTCATTCTAATCATGTGATCTCATTTGCATTCATTACGTTATTTGTGTTTTCGCTCTTCTTGTTTTGCCATGAAAATTCCTTTTTATTCTTACGCAATATGAAAATGAAAGATGTCTTCTACATGTTATTGCCATGTTCTAATATGACTTAAATGAAAGATTTAGGCTTATAAATGATTTTGTATGCCATTTCTAGTATGTTTGCATCATTCTTTGTATATTTTTATAAATTAAAAATGTCATTGCATGTTTCTGCTTGTCAATGTATGTTTACTATATGATTTGATTTCAAATGCTAAATGAATGATTGTTTAGTTTTTGGTTGTTTGCCATTTTAGATCCTTTATTACGTTATTTTACATTATAAATAAATGATTTGAATGTTTCTGAATGTTTTGTATGGATTAAATGTTATTAAAATGCTTTCTGTTCATTGTTATGTTCATTGCATGTTTGTTAATGTACTATTTGAATGCTATCTAGACTTTTAGGTTGGGTCTTTGCCATTTAGACTATTTTTAGGTTGTCTGCATCAAAAACCCAAAAAATTGTATTTTCTGTTTATTTTTATATGTCTTTAATGCTGGAATCATAAACACCAGCAAGCATGGTGAAGTTTGTCCCAAACACCACCTCTTATGGTGGCGTTTGGTACAAAAGCCACTAGCTTAAGTGGCATTCAAGGCCGACGCCACTCTTTTGGTGATGTTGGTAGTATTTGGATTGGAATCTTTTGTGCTCGTTCGTATGATTAAAATAAATGCTTTCACATGGAAATAAGTGATGAGGTAAGCTTTTGTAAACTGCTTTGGTAATGTTTTAGGGTTTAAATGCATGAAAATAACTAATAATAATGATTTGGTAATCATGTAGATTAAAATAAGCTAGAAACCTAGGTTGTGTTGCTTGTTGATGTGTTGTTATAACCTTTTGCATGTAAATTGACCTAATTGTTCACTGGGTAATGTAAAATCAACTCTTTTTGTTAATAGAAACTCACCAATGCGTGATTGCATGTAAACTGTAAGGAAAACCTATCTTCGTATATCCTGTTTAGTAGTGGGAATGAAGGTAAGAAAAATTTCTAGAGTGGCTTGTAAATAATCACACTTTACGGAATGCAATTGTCCAATCACAAAATCTCTAAGGTTAATCCAGCTTTGCATTTCTTAAAGAAATCCAGATGCACACCAATGTAAGATGTTCCTGATGCTGGTTCAGGTGGTGACTCCCACATTAGCTCCTTTCGCTAAATGCGTAGTGTCGTAGTCGTCAGTCAAAGTTGATTTTCGAGATCGGAACAAAGCATCACCAAAAGTTAATTTCCCTCTACTACATATCGACGTTCTAGTTGACAATGTAGCTGTAAGCATCATGTATTCTTTCATGGATGGTTTTGTGGGATATAATCATATATGATGGCACTGATAGACAAGATCAAGAAAGCTTTCATCACTGAATGAGGTGTGTACTACTACAAAGTCATGCCGTTCGGACTGAAGAATGCAAGGGCAACCTATCAGAGGATGGCCACAACCTTGTTCCATGACATGATGCACAAAGAGATTGAGGTCTACATCATTGACATAATGGTCAAGTCATCAACTAGGGAAGGTCACTTTGATGCTCTAGAACGATTCCTGGCACAAGTTGAGAGATACAACCTGAGACTCAATCCTAAAAAGTGTATCTTTGGAGTAACCTCTGGGAAGCTCCTTGGACATATTGTGAGTAAGAAGGGGATATAAGTGGACCTAGAAAAGGTGAAAGCTATTCAAGAAATGCCATCTCCCAAGACTGAGAAAGAAGTTAGGGGTTTTCTAGGGAAAATCCAGTACATCAGTAGGTTAATTTCCCGATTAACTATAATCTATGAACCCATCTTCAAGATGCTTAGAAAAGGTCAAAAGGTGAAATGGGATGAACAATGTTAGATAGCATTTGACACAATCAAACAATACTTGATGAATCCACCTATTCTTCAACCCCCGAGAGTATGGAAACCATTGATATTATACTTGGCCCTAGAGGAAGATGCTATCGGAGCAATGATTGCTCAAGAAGATCAAAATGGAGTTAAGCATGTTGTCTACTATCTTAGTAGAGCTTTTGTCCTATGAAGCAAAATATGAAATTGTTCAGAAGACCTGCCTGGTGGGGATATAGACAACCTAAAAGCTGAGACACTACTAGTAGTCTTATCAGGTTCAAGCAGTGGGTAAAGTTGATCCATTACGCTACCTGTATGAGGCACCTGTTATGGATGGGAGGTGTGTCACAACCTTGAATCATGGGCTAAACACTAAGACGATCCAAGTATTTTAACAACCCTGGGATGGAACAATTCAAGGTAGGGATAATGTTTGTGTAATAGAGCAAGGGACTTGCCACCTGAACTCATGGGTCAGGACCATACTTTTCCACGTTTTGTGACATCGGATTCCCTAAAGGATGCTAAACGTCATAACTCAAAGATCCGCGCTTGTCATAAGCTATTCCCATACCATAATGTTTACATTAACATCATACTATCCCCTAACAAGCAACAGTAAAAATAAGGAAAGCGATAACACCCAATAACATACCGAAAAGTGATAAATCATATCTACAAAATGATAAATATGATCAAACACATGCAATATACATACACCCTTAAGAATGGAGGTAAAGGAGAATAAAAACCTTATAGCATCCTAAAAAATGGAGGTAAAGGAGAATAGAAACCTTTTAAGGTGATCTAGTTAATTTCTAACCTAATGTTTTTAAGTTAGTTTTAACGATCCTAAGTCTATGGCATGCATCGGAGTTTATTTTAACTATTAATTTACTGGATAATAATTATTTTTCATTATTTTTGGTTGTTTAACCATTTTCATGCAAAATAAGGAAACAAGCAGTGTTTGACAGATATGGAAACCTTGATTCATACATCTAACAACAATAGAGTAGTAAAAGCATTCTAAATTAGGTTTAGAGGTACAAACAACGGGTCAAGCATACCTAATCACATTCTAGGCCTTCTAGAATCATTAGACCGGGCCAAAACCATCAAAGATCATCGGACTGGGCTTGGGAAGCTGTTGTATGCCTAAACCTTGTGTTGTGCACCTCAGGCTTGTTTTATGCGCCCCAACTGTGTGTTGTGCACCTCTTCTAATTCCTAGAACGTGATGAATGATTTTTGAGTTTATTTAGACTTGCAAATTCAATTCAAAATAGTTCCAAGTACAAACAGAACATATTACAACACAAGATTACATTTTTCTAAGATTAAGCCTAAACTAAGAATCTAGATCTAGGTTGAAGGACTCATTCTTGACATTTCTAGGATTCAGATCTTCATATCAGCATTCCAGCCTCCTAGAAAAAATTATAATGATTATGAACATGCAAAACAAATATAAAAATAGGTTAGAACATTCATAATAATATAGAACTTAACAAGAATATAATAACTAATAACCAAGAAAAGGTTAGAATAATCTTATGATTGTCATGTATGCATGGTTTCTAGGTACTTATCCTATCAGATTAGGGGTTAAGAATCACCATAGTAGTAAGAACGCCTTAGAACTCTGTCAGAACTTCGTTAGAATACCGAATGACAAGCTTGAAAAAGCTTAGTTTGATCTTCTCTAAACAACTAGAGTTGAATTTCTAGTGTTCCTAAGAGATATATCTTTTAAGTCCTTCAGAGCTTAGCTAGAGATCAGGCTCTGAAGATACTAAAAGCTAAAGAACTATAGAGAGAAAAGAGATTCTGGTTCTAACCATTATAGTTGGTTGAGAAGAGGTGAGGAAAAATGTTGGTGGTGAGGGGTTTATATAATGGTTAGGTGAGGATCCAAAAAGGAAGAGATTGAATGAAGAATATTTGATTGATTGATTTCATTGATATATTTCATTCTGAAAAGGAAAGCTTCCAAGATTTCAAAATCAATTAAAGATAGTTTCCAAAAACCTTTAAATCAACATTAATTCAGAAATATAATGCAATATGGCCTTGGAGTGGTGGGCAAGTCAAATCCATTTTTCTCAGACTCAGAAAATTCATTCTAGCCCACTTTGGGCCCAAATTAGGACTGTTCTCCATCCCAGGACTGAGCTAGAGGAGCACGACTCTTCCTATAAGTATGCGCCTCTAGGAAGTGGAGTGCTCCTCAAGCTAGAGGTGCACAAGCCCAACTTGAGGCGCATACCTCTTCCTTGAGGGGCTTGCCTCTTGAATGGGATGTAGACCTCAATTCCAGCTTATCTCCCCACTTCTTGATGCCTTCAGCCCATTTAAAAGCCCTAAACCTCATTAGATCGAAGTCTGAACTTTAAATCAAAGCCTAGAACATGAGAAGTTGGCCTAAAGGCTTATTCTAAAATCAAAACCACTTTGAAATCAATCAAGACCATTTTAAGAACAATCAAAACTTTAAATCAAAATCAAAACTTTTAGAAATCATTTTGAAAATATTTTTAGAAGTTCTGTTGCTTTTAAACAGTGTACCTTGAGTAATAGAGTTCCTCTCTAATCATCATTTCGGCTTCTAGCACTCCCATCCTTCCTGCATCCAAAAACTTAGGTGTTTACACCTGTACTGGTGGTTAAGCTTGCTAAGTGGTTGGTACTGTTAACAAAATTTGACATACAGTACTTGACTAAGAAGACCATCAAGGGAAGAGCAGTGGTAGAGTTTCTTACTCTAAATCAAGTTGAAGGGCAAGAGTGACTAGCCGCAAGTGCAAGGGTCAAAGTAATAAAATAAAGTTCATTTCCCAAGGGAGTTAGTTCATTTCAAGTTTTGGTCATCAAGTCCGCAATAAGATTTTCCAAGCAATCACAATCAAATATTAACTGAGAATCAAAAATAACACTTATGGAAACTAGCAATTAGAAAAGATCAATTAAACCTAACCCAATCAACTAAACAAACAATTGATTAAAAATAAACTAAAGTATTAAGCAATGACAATCAATATATAAAGGCACTATAGAGCAAGATCCACTCCTCTACAATGAATAATTAAGAGTAAACAAACATAAACTTTAGTCATGCAATCACTCTCCAAGGGATAGGGAAGGCAAGCTAACTCTAGCCTATCTCTAGGTTAAGAGTGTTAAGAATGCTAGCAATTGATTAAAGCTCTCACAAAAACCTAAATACTAGCATCTAGCATGAAGCAATTGAAGTCCCCTCTATACTCTTGCAAGCAACCACCAAGCTCTCACAAAAATGGTAAACTCTCACAAAAATGGTAAACTCTCACATACCCATACATTTAGCCAAAAGCAATTAATATCTCTCAACATCAATTACCAAACAAATAGCATCTATGTGGTGATCAAGCACACAAATACACAAATAACCACATGTATCAGTAAACCATAAGAGAGAGAAAGCTACAACCAAGTATAATCAAATCAAATCAACATGTATTCATGGCAAAGGGGTTTCACAAACCCTAGGGCAAAGAAAACTACTCACTATCCATAAGAATCAAATACCAATCAACAATAAATAAGGAGAGAGGAAGGATATTACCCATGGAAGTTAAAAAAAATAGTATAAAAAGAGATGAGATCCTTGTAAAAGTAAATGAGAACTACAATTGATATATGATAAGAAAGAGTGTTTCAAGTTTAATCTAACCTAAAGTTAATTAAAACTACTGTTATTACAAGTTTTTCTCTCTAAAAACTATGTTTCTCTCACCTAAGAATCACCCCAAATGGTCTAGGATCGGCTGCCCTCTAGCAAGGTGAAGTTTGGGGGTTTAAATAGGTAGTCAGGAGGTGGCACGACCATGCGAGGCATGGCGCATAGGCCATGGTGTCGGGCTGCCTCTTTCCCCTTATTTTCTGGCCGAAGATGGGTTGCAGACGTTGGGCACGGCCGTGAGAGGCATGGCGCACGAGCCATGGTGTCGGGCTGCGACTTCCTCCGTAGTTCTTGGCTGAAGTGGGGTGCAGAAGTGGGGCACGGTCGTGCGTGGCATGGGGCACGGGCCGTGGCACCCTCTTAGACTCTTTCTCCAATCCTGACTCAGCTTTGAAGGGTCAACTTGCAGAGGGCATAACTTTGTCATACAGACTCCAAATTGTAAAATTCTTAATCCTAAAGTGAATTATAGTAAGTGTACTTTAACTTTCATGATTAGGAGACTCTCTGAATTCATCATTTTCCTTCCCAAATTACCCTTGACATTTTGTTGCTCCGTTGAAAATAGCTTTTGGGAACTCCTCTTCAAGCTTTAAGCCTCGAACCTCTTCCAAAACCTTTGTATCCTACCTAAAACTCCTCCAAACCTTACACCTACATGAGATCACATAAAAATGAGCATAAATGACACATAAAACAAAGAATTAAGCTCTCAAATATACATATGCTTATCAAATGCAAATAGGGTATAAATATGCATGATTTGCATTCTAATTGGGGGTTAAAAGCTCCTAATTGATGCATGTCTAGGCCCTAATCTCTATGCATGTTGCACACATATCAAACTCCTCCAAACTTAGAGCTTTGCTTGTCCTTAAGCAAGCAACAAATCACATGAAACATAAAGGCACAATCCAGCATATAGGTGTAGGTTCTCATGAAAGCACATGGCCTAAACTACCTTCCCAAAGTCGCCATTCTTAGTAAAAAAAATGGGCCAATCAAAGTTTAAGACAAGAATACACTCTTTAATCAACTAATCAACTATTTACAAAAATTAATCACACTCAATCGCTAACTCATGATTCGTACTAGCCAAAAAAATAGTGCTAAAAAGTTTAACTCATACATTCAAAACATCATCACAAGTTAATTAGGTTTAGGAGGTCTCACTCAAAGATAGGTGTTAGAGGGCTCATGCGTCCAAAACTACTCCCTTGCTTCCATTAGAATTTTGATC
>CANYLF014869972.1:0-11375 GCA_948193215.1 Bocquillonia castaneifolia
CCAATAATTTTATCATTAATGAGAGGCCTTGAGTATCAATATCCACGAAATATAAAAACCATCACTATTAGTTGTACTTTTAGTGAGGAAAATTTAATACTCTCACTAATAGTATAAATTATGTGTTTTTAGTGAGGGGAATTTAATACTCACACCAAATTTTTGTCACTATAAATTGTTTTTCTTGTTGTGGTAATCCACAAAAAGAAAAAAATAACAAAAAAAGTGTGTAATTTACTTCCTTATTATCATTTAAGTATATTTACATTTATTGGTATTTGAATTCAAATAAATTGGAAATATAACACTTAAAGCACAATTTATTCTGATAATTATATTTCATAAGATAATTTTTTTATAATTGTTGAATTACTTTTTATAGGAAAAAGATGCAAAAGGAAATAAGAATAACAATAATATAGCTCTACAATATCTTCACAAAATTCCAGAGCATTACAATTTCAAGAGAATGTGAATACAATGGTATGATACTTAATTCAAATGACTCTGATCGTTATTTTTTTTATAGTTAATATATCATTGTTGGATTGTTTATGAATAGGAAAATCCATGAAGCAATTTAGAAGCTAGCTATCCAGTATATTCTTTTGGTCATTCAAGGATACAAGTAATGATAAATTATACTTTTTAAATTTTTTTTAGTTAAAACTCTAATAGTTTTATTAAAATTATATTTGTTGTTTTTAATATATATATATATATATATATATTTTCTTCTTATTTTATGAATGATAATATCCAGGTGGTCTTCTAGGAAGTGATTTTGCTGAGCCACTACAAATGTAAGTAATTTCCATTGCTTTTTGTTGATGGAAATTCTTTTCATTATATTCTCCCCCATATTATCATTTACATTATTTTAAATCTCATTTAATTGATTCTTGGAGAGAAGGATATAGCATGGAAAATATAGCATTTAATAGAGATTCATCACAAGTAATTCTATAATAAATAGTTCATTTATTGCTTTTAATTCTAAGTTTCAAAATATATTTATCTTAATTTTTGTGGCTGAATTGTATATTTATAGAGCTTTCTACTTCAGTTTGGTTTTCAGATTCTGCAAATTACCAAATGCATAATCTTATTCAACGTCATGTAAGTGTGCAATTTTTTAACCCATAATAGTATCCATTGTTTAAATTAATGTTAATAAAATGTTTATTTATCTACCTCATTTTTAAGCTAAGGATGCAGTAATCATTTTGTTGATGGGAATTCTTTTCATTTTTTCAGCCATAACACATTGAAAGAAAGAGCAAGAATGGCCACATGGGTGAAGAGAATAAATTGAAGCCATGATCGATGGCCTATTTTCCTTATATTTAGCTATGTGGAGCACAAATTATGTTTCCGTTTATTTAAATATCAAGAGGTAGATTTTTTTTTGGAACGGTTAAAGAGTAGAATTGTTTTTAATGAAAATTGTGAGGGAATCGTGTGGGAGGTTTTACCAATAGCTTTAAAGAAATATGATCATGCTGGAAATGGAGGGATGCGATTTACATTGCATTGGTTGGAAATGTCATTAATAGAACAATCATTTAAATTCATTTGTGCTTCTGTCTCATTCTGAATTAGAGGTCTGCAATAAGAGGAATAGAGAAGGGGACCTTGTGTCTGCAGGTGGATATTAATAATATATGTACAATAGGTGGTCGTTATATGTAAAGACTTGCCAAGCTCACTGAGGCTATAGAGTATATGTGATGAAATGACACTTTATCTAAAATTTTAATGATTTAGACTTGATATAGCTGAGCACTGATTTAGCACTAAAAACTGAAAGTTATGTACAATGATTAAAAGATATTTGGTCAGCTTCTGGTTCACACTTGCCTCAGTATGATGAATAATTGTCCTCGAGTGCTCCTTGCACCTGTGCTACCACCCATGCCTTCACGCTTAACAACAAGGCCACTCATCATAGATCTAGTGTCTGATGTCTCAGGTTCCTTGTAGATATAAGATTAAAATGCAGAAAGATGAGCATAGTATGCTGGAGGAACATTGGAAACAGACTCTATGCATCTAGCAAATGTGTAGCAAAGATTGTTTGTACGGGACTGTAATCCATCAGCAGTAAATTTGTTCTCATCCCATAATCCATCAGCAAAGATTAACTGCTTTTGCTTGGTTAAATTTTCATTCAACAAAAAAGGTACATTTTTTTACATGTGACAATAATTAAATAGGAAAAATAGTTGTGAGAATAAATCATAACTAAAATGAATTTACATTTTAAATAAGACCACCTCGTAGATCCCCAATTTTACCTTTAGAAAAATCAAACAGAAATTTGCAACTTTTTTAAATAAGAAAAGACCTTGAATGTAACTTTGTTGTTTTATCTGCAATGAAGAGAGATCAACCTCAGGCACAAGAATTCTCTTCGTGCTTGGATGCATTTCTATTGGTATTGCATCTAGAAGGATTGCTCCATTCTTTGGAGCAAAGTGAACTAAACTTTCAAAATGATGCGCTTCACCTAATACAACATCAACTAGAGATTTTGCTCTTTCTATGGCAAACAATAGAAAAATGCTTCAGTTAATTAAGATACCAATAATTGTGACATGACAAGGTACAAAAAGGAGAATTATTGATTTATCTACCAAGATTAATGTCAAAAATAATAATACGAGCTCCTCTAATTTTAGCACCAAATGCAAGTGCTCTTCCTGCCCCTCCAACACCAACTAGTATAAACTCTGTTTACTTCTCAGTTGATATCATCAGAAGAGGAGGTCACAGACACTACTCCTACTAAACTTTTATCAATTTATACTCTGTAGATTCTGCTTAACCCTATTTATTTGTAAAATTTTTATTAATCAGAGATCTGAATCCGGATTTTTTCCTCCTCATATCATAATTTCTATAGGCTCTGGGTCTCTGACAATGATTGCAAATGTTTAACTGGAGGAAACCACTATTCTCTGTACATTGTCCTTTGAACAAGAAGTGAGATTTGAAACTTGTCAAGATTTAATGAATTAACACAACTCATAGCTGTAGGCAGCAATTCATGTAGATGGACAAGAAAACCAAAACATTAAAGAAAACCTTGAAAATTTTCTGACTTTGTTAGTCACTCTTTAAAAAGAACACAAACCCATCATCTTCATCCTTTGGCTTCAACACTCCAATTTCAAAGCTCTATCTCTCTAGGTTTTTTTTTCCCTTTTTTTAATCTCTCTCTAAACAACCAACCAAACAAATAGATTTAAATAAAATCAAAAATTCGTTTCTGCATCTTCTTTCAGCTTTATCAGAATCATTTATTCAAAAACCCTTTTTTTAATTAAAATAAACCATAAAATTAAAGAAGAACCATAATTACAGTGTAAATTAAAGATAAAAAAAAGACAATTAAAGAAAAACAAAATTTGAGAAGACAATGAGAGAAGGTTGATTGGAACAAATAGGGCTTGAAGAAGAAGCAACATGAGTAGGCTTTTGAAAAATGCTTAGATTTTAGGTTGTTATGAGAATAGTATTTTTATAGTTGAAATGGATTTTGTGAGTGTGAAGAAGAAAGAAATGATATCCCTCAGTTATGTACCCCTGCCATAGAAAATAGAAGATAAAAAATTACAACTTGAAATCACGTGATTTAGTTGACATGTCAGGTGGGAAATAGGCGGTACACTAAATAGTTGGGCTATGTAGCATTATTGCCCTACTTAATACTGAAAGTTAATGTTTTCAACACTTAATTATTTTAAAGATGGTTTGATAATTTGAAACGGGTCCAACTTAAATTATTTAATTAAGTCAAAAGGTACTGAAAATAATAAGATAAAAGTTTTAACTTAAAATTTATTCTAAACACACTCAGTTATATGACTTTATAATTTCTTTGTTAAATTGACTTATATGTCCTTATTATTTTAAAATTATACCCTTGAATCAATTCTAATTCACTCAAAAGATTAAAACCCTAGTTTCTTCTTTATTAGGATAAAAAAAAGGCAAATTTTAGTTCAATGTTTTTATTGATGTAAAAAGGTGAATCAAATTTTTTTCTTGCGATGTACATTAATCGTCGAAAACTTGAAGATTTAAATCTGAGTCATTGGGCTCTATGTGAACTATTGAGTTTATGGTGGTTGGGTTGTCAATGTAAATGGCGATTCCACTTCTAGCAATGCTTACATATATGCATCATATTGCTTGTCAGATGAAAATCAAGAACCATGCGAGGATTGACCATGTAAAAGGGTCAGACTACGGTTGTCAGGACTATCGATAGTGTGAAGTTAAAATAATATTTTTTAAAGGTGGGACCAATATGTTCAGAAAAATATTCTCAGAACTTTTCACGCGCGTGTCTCATTTGTTTCCTTAATATTACAGCAGCCAATAAGGAGTTGGGCCAGTTCAAATCTATTAAAGCCCAATGGAATTAAAAAAAAATGTAGATGGTCTTATTTAATAGGTTTTGTTGGGATATAAATTAACATGATATTGGGCTGTAAGTTAACATGATAAAAAATAATATCGAACATTAAAATTCAATTTTTAATTTTGGTGTTTAATTTAATGAAAATAACATGATAATAAATTAATAGGCTTTAATTTTTTTTATGTTATAAAACAAAATAAATAACATATAAATTACATTTTATTATAACAAACCATAATATAATTTTGACGTATCGCATCCCTAATGAGCGAACCAGTTAAGCGTACTCCTGGAGTACCCGATTCGTCAGAGAAGAGAAAATTACATCTTCGTTTCCGTACCATGACTCCAAAGTACCGCATTTCTAGTAACTATGGGCTGGATTAAGGAGAGTGAGAGTATTGAGTTGGACTTATTATTTGTGTAAAATAAGTTTGCCTTAATTAGACTTAATAATAAAAGGGTATTTAATTTTTTTCTTACATAAGTTATGTATGAATTGTATAATTAGATTATGTTATTTTTAAATAATTGCTTTTTAATAAAATTATAAAATGATTGCGAAGTATGTACGTCTAATATGGACAATGACAAATGCAAAAATTCTACATGGGGGGTCCAATTTAAAAAAATACCATTTATAAAGTAAAATTTTGTATTTATTACAATATTTTCTTCAACATTCATAAATTAATATAATCACACAATATCAACATTCTTTTTTATTCTTTATTTAAAAAAAATATTTGAATAATAACTTTATTATGAATATTTATTATCTCGTTTTTATTATCAAATGATTATTTAAAAGTTTATCCCACACTTTGATTATATGTGGTGAATATTGAACAATGTTTAGTATAAAAAATAACTTTTTTCACTATTATAGTAGTAATTTGTAAGAAATTACTATTTATTTTCTAAAAAGGAAATAATTCTTATTTTTCACTCAAGCAAAACATTAATTAAAAAGGTACAATTAATTTAGAGAAATTTAATTTACAATTATATCCTTAATTTTTTATAAGCAATTATGTCCTTAATTGTCATAAAAGTTTTAAATGAGACATTTTTTTAACAAAATGTAAAATTTCAGGGGGGCCCAATGCCCCCCTTGGCTCCTATGTAGATCTGTCAGTGAATATGGATGGACTTGGGCTTTCAATTTTAGTAAAACTATAATGTAGGGCTAAAAAAATTCAGTCCAAACCTGAAAATACCTGACTTATATATCAAACATTAGTACTTAAATTTAAGCTTGAACCAAGTCCGGGCCAAGATTAGGCTTGATCATTCAAAAGTCAGGCCTGATTAGGCCCGGTCTTTGCCCATCCAAACCCGACCCATGGACATGTTTTATATATAATAGACTCTATGGAAAATTATTCACTATAATGAACTTTCTAGATGAATTTATTATTCAAACAATGGTACTACCCATGTGGATAGAAGGTGAAAAGTCTCAAGTTCGAGATCTAGCCATGCCAAATTATCAAAAAACAACGGTTCCTGAATTATATGATTTACATCGATATCAATGACTATTTATATATTATTCGTATAATAATATAAAGTTTTTAAATTACAAAAACTAAATAATAAAAACTGAAAAATATTTATTATTTTTTAAGCATCGTACTCAGCTCGAGCTTGAATATTCTAATATTCGGCTCAAGCTTGAGCTTGAATATTTAGGATTAAGCTCAAACTCGGGTTATTTAGTAGGTAGGTAGGTAGGCTATCATTAACTACACTAACGAGTCATTTGGTAGGTAGGCTGGCTTAACTAAACCATAGGATAGGCGTTAATAGCTCTTTTGGTATTATAATATGAGGATGGGATTAGTAATCCCTATGGGTTACTATTCCCACACCCCTGATTTTAGTAATCCCACATTGATGGAATTAGTAATACCATTCTCTCTCTCTTTTTTTTTTTTGATAATTTGGCATACCATTCTCTTTTATTTGTATCTTACTTATTTATCCTCTTTATTTTATTTTCTAAACCACTCATACCAAAAAAATTCTTCTTATTTATATTTTTTTACTTAAACATCCATTCTTATAAAAAAAAAAGACGAAACAGACAAAAAATCAAAAAAGTTAACAGCTTGTGATTTGTAAATATCACCAAAGCAACATTCAATCTTTGACAAAGTTGACGTAATATTTTTTTGAGTCTCAATGTGGTAATTCATTATTTTTGTGTAATCTCATGTTTTCATTATTTCCAAATGATGTTTTATATTATCTAATCCATCAACTAAATAATCCCTAAGTTTTTAATTAACATTAATTTAGCCCACATTTTAACATTAATTAGCCCCAAATACATCTTAAACGAGCCCAAATATATATTAAATCAGCCCAAATTTTATAAACCAAATACAATCAGCCTATATTTCTTAATCCAAAAAATCAGCCCAAATATGAAGCCTAACCTGTTAAAAAGTGAGTGTTTTCACTCTCCAAGTGAGAGTGAAACTCTCATAAAATATCCCTATCAGACCAGTCACATTAGCACAGTCACACACTCTCTCCTATGTGATTAATTCTCATCTCAGACTATCCATAGTCTAGGCTATGGAAGTCTTTGCCCTTGTAAAATTATAAGATGAAGATATCAAGGATATTGATGGAACATTGTCACTTTAAAACGTATAGCTAATTTGCTACAACTATAAATATAATGAAAGTGTTTCCAAGTTGAAATAAAATATTAGAGTAGATCAAGGTTTTAGATGATCTAAATTTCAAATGATTCTGTCTCATTTATACCACCTTCATACTAAATTAGTTGTCTAACTTGACGAATTCACAAAGATTAAGAAAAGCAATAAAGTCTTTTGTTTTTTCCATTTTACTCTTAATTGGCAAAAGAAAAATTACGTTGGAATTTTCATATGTATCATTAATAAGATTAAATCAGGAAGATTGGGTATTAAAAATCGAAATTAAGCAACTTTGTTAGAACACAAAAGATGAGTCAAATTAAGCAATTTTCGTGGGACGGAGGGAGTAATAAATATTAGAGCTAAGGTGCGTTTATGATCCTAATGTTTGTCTCAAGGAGTGGATACGCCCCTAAAGTTTTTTTTGGAGCAAATTACTTGGAAAATAGCTTAAATGGTGTATATAAGCCCCTCATTAATGGTATCAATTCCATCCATTACATGACTGTGAAATTCCGCAATCTAAACAAGTGGAACCCACTTATATACATCAGGTAAGACGTATGCTTTTGACACTTTTTTACTAATAAATTAAAATATCCTTTATTTAGTATTAAATCAAACTCATGAAGCTTATATTATATATAAATCTAGCTCTATGTGTCTAGTTTTATTTCCAACAAGAATTAGCTCAATTAGAGTTATATAGAATGAAATATTCAAGTTTGACTGCACTACGGTCAATTTTCTCTGACACAGTGAGCAACAAAATGTTAACTCAAATTGAACTACCAAAATTACTGAAAAGGATTAAATAAAAGTATAATTATAAAGTTGTATAGGACTCATTAAAGTTTCATTGGGCACAAAACACACCCTACTTGGAGTTGCAGAACTCAAATTATGCACAAAATACTAAAGGCCTAACTTGCAGAATTTTTCAGACAATTTATACCTTAGAATAACTTGCTTGATCATATATCAACCATTTTGTTGCAATCTATGTTACTTCAATAGTTACGTGTATCATGAAAGTGGAAATTTTTTTTGTTATTTTCCGTGTTTACACACACACACACACGCATATAATTTGATTGAGTTTAACTTCAAAGTTATATATCATGATGCATTCATGTATATCATCTATTTTGTGAGTTTTGATATGTCTACGTGAGAATTTGTCTAACTATTTTGTTTATATTTCCACTACAATTGAATAATGATTTTATTATCATTTCTCTTTTTCTTTTCGTGTTCACAATATAGATGAATGACAAGTCAACTCGTGTTGCTAGTATAAGTGCAGTTGTGTCTATTATTGCTGCGGGTACTGCGATTGTTGAATAATTCAAAAATAAATATAATATTCCAAGAGAGCCACATATTAATGTAGATATTGAAAGATGATAGTACATAGATAGTATATTACATTGAGGTGATAGACATTGTGTTAATCAAATCTGAATCGCACCTTTTGAATTTAAAAATCTTTATAATTTCTTTATTAGACATGACCTTTTAAGTCTAAGTGCAAATATGACTATCAGAGAGCAAGTGATGATGTTCTTACAAATTATAGGACAAAATACTAAATTTTGTTTCATTGTTGGGGTGTAATATAGATCGGTTAAAATAATTCATCGCCATTTTAGAATTGTTTTAAAAGCAAATTCAATATTTGTAAAAGCACTTAATTAGAGATCCATGTGACTCTGCTCCTCCAAAGATAATGAACAATCAAAGATTTTACCTTTATTTTAAGGTTTTAGAAACCTTCAATTTTTTTCTTTATCTTCTCATTATATGGGAACACATTAATCTTTTTTTTTTACTATAAATTTAGGATTGTGTTGGAGCAATAGATAGAATTCATGTGTTAACTAATGTTCCTTTTAAAATTCAAGGAAAGTTTCAAGGTTGAAAACATGGAACAACACAAAAGGTTTCTACGACTATCATTTTTGATTTAAAATTTACTTATGTTTTGGCTGGTTGGGAAGGAAGTACACAAGATTGTTGTGTCTCGAGTGAGGCGACTTGGAGGACTTAAAATTCCTGAAGGTACGTTGCATATATTTAGATTTAGATATAAATACACATGTAATGCTAAAAGATTAAATTTTGAATTTATATTGTATTATTCTTATACAGTACTTAGAGAAGTTTTCATCATGCTAATTTATAGGAAGATACTATCTTGGTGATGCTGGTTATGGCATTCGAAATAGAATTTACCTCCATATCGCGGTGTTTGATACCATTTGAAAAAATTTGCGGATCATTCACCTGAAAATGAAAAAGAATTATTTAACCTACAACATTCATCACTGCGAGCTACCATTAAGCAAGGGTTTGGCATTTTAAAGAAAAGATTTCGCACATTAAATTCTAAACCACTTTGTCTTATCAAACTTAAGTGGAAGTTGTACTAGCATGTTGCATTCTTCATAATCATATAATAGGGGTTGATCCTCATGACTTTATTATCAAAGATTCAATTAGTCTTGAAACTCAATCTAGGACACAAAGGCTTTATTTAAGCCAACAAGAGGAGAAGGATGAAAATAGAAAATGAGCACTAAAGTGTGATGTGATAGCATTTACTGTGTGGAATGACTATAGTAATCATTGAAATGTGTAATGTTTATTTTTATATTAATTTTTATGTCTTTTTAGCTTTAAAGTTATGATTGTGACATTGTTATGTGATTTTTTTTTAATTTCTTGTAATTGTTTTTTTGTATGACAATTTTTTGAATTTTGAATGACATATTATTTGGTATTTTTTAATCATCTTGTTGTTATTTAAGCATGGTATTTAATATGTTAATTGCCAAATTCTAGGAGCAAGCATATTGACATTCGACATCATTTCGTGCATGATCATGTCCAAAATAGTGATGTTGTGTTAGAATTCATTGACACAAACAAACCAATTGGCCAATATTTTGACCAAGACCTTAAATGAAGATCGATTGAACTTCATTAAAAGGGAACTTGGAATGCTTGATGGTGCATCTCTTTGATTATTCATTCATGGTCCATTTGCATTTCATGTTTTCATTGTATTCAAATTGTGTGATTTTAGGCCTCTTTAATGCCACTTATCCTTGAATAATGTCCATACATTCATTTCCAGTCAAGCCAAGCTTCATTTCAAAAGAATTTTCAAAGACCACCAAAATTTTATGGTTCCCACGACCATGGGTTTGAAACCCCATGATCGTGGGCATGAAAGCCACGATCGTGGGCACAGTCACAATCGTGGGTCTTCAAGCCACGATCGTCAGTGTCGGCAACAAACACGCCTTCTCAACCTTTTAAGGCCTAATAGCTTAATATAACCTGAATTTTGATCCATTTTTCAAATATAGCCCCAACTTTAAATCGTGTTAATCAATACCTTATACTTTACGCTTAATGTCAAATATAGCCAGAAGTGTGTTTCATCTAATATGTCATCCTTAAATTTTATTCACTCTTCTAGCTGGCAAGACACGTCAGATAAAATTGGCTAGACATGAAACCAAATGAGAAGTTTGGGATATATTTGAAAACAATATGAAAGTTTAGGATATATTTGGTTTAAATCAATCTAGCATGTTTTGCTAAATAGGAGAAAGAATGACATTTAAGCATGTGATATCAGAGGAAACACACGTTTGGCTATATTTGAGATTGAACTCAAAGTATAAGGTACAAATTGACACGATTTAAAGTTTAGGCTATATTTGAAAAATTTGTCAAAGTTCGGACTATGCTAGGCTATTAATGTAACAACCCAAAATAAATACATTATAGAAAGAATTTAAACACATAATAATAGTAAATAATCTTAAATTAAAATTAAAATAGAAATCCCTTCCAAGAATTTTTTTTTTAAATTTGGGTCACAACGATCGTTGTTAAAAGAGCAACGATCATTGTCAAATACGATCATTGTTAAAAATGCTTTGATCGTTGTGAAAAGCACGAAAATGGCCAAAAGTTCCAGTAAGATACATGAGCTCGTGGGAAATCAACAACGAGCTCGTTGCTAAAATAGCAACGATCGTCGTGAACCAAAAATCACCCAAACGAAATTTTTGATTAAAAAATCACAGTTTAAAAACAGTATTTTTGCTTTTTCTCTATAGAAATAATCTCCAACAGGCTCAAAAACAATGTAAACATATAACAAGCTTTTCGATATATTAAAAACAAAACCAAAACATGTGTTCTCAATATGAATTCACATCAATACATATAATTATACTTATAGATTCTCAATC
>CANYLF014871272.1:0-13319 GCA_948193215.1 Bocquillonia castaneifolia
TCTGTGTGTGTGTGTGTGTGTGTATTTGATAAGTGTTTAACCCCGAGTGTATCCGGAGCCCCGTTTTATGGTTGCCTTGACTAATCATCTCATCGAGGGGAGGCTCCATTTGGAGTGACCCTCTGCCAAAGCGAGCCTACGGATCGATTTTGTGACCTCGCCAGGCGCAACACCTACAATCTCAAGTATTTACCACTTAAACTGCCCCAGTTTGGTGTGTGTATATATATATAAGCAATCAACTAAAGCATTCAAATTGAAAAAAAGAGAAAAAGATTGAATGCTCTTTCATAAGAAAGAAAAAATCTTCACCTTATAAACAAATATTTCCCAACAAACATTTGATCTTTTCTTTAGATCTTTAGATAATTATTGATTGATGATAAAAATAAAACTTTGAATGATAAAATTACTTGAAATAGATTATAAAAGGAAAAAAATGAAAAGAATTGAGAGAATGAAAAGTGAATGAAGATGATGATAGATGAAGGATGATAAAAGAGATAGTAAGAAAATCAAAAAAAGGAAATGATTATAAAAAAAATATGATAAGAAGATATAAAAAGTTATTATGGATGTGGTTTGTAGATACTGAACTTTGGATAGTAGATCCTTAGGGATAAGTCAAGAAATTTGGACAAATTATCCGTTTCGGGGAGTCTATCCTAGACAATTAAAAAGCAAACTACTAAAATTTACCGAATTACCGACCAAATAAAATGTATTTTTTTGGTCGGTAATCAATTTACCAACCAATTACCGGCCAAAAATAGTGGTCGTTATTTTTTACCGACCAAAAAATAAAATGGTCAGTAAATTACCGATCATTTCCCGACCAAAATAAAATGGTCGGTAATTTTTTACAGATTTTTTTAAAAAATAATTAAAATTATTTTAAAAAAATAAAAAATAATTTTAATAAATTAAATTATTTAATCACGTTTAATACTCCTCAACCCATATTAATTATATCTTTAAATCTCATTATTTTGCCAAATTAACTCACTTCCCAGGAGGTCACCCACCTTCAGAGTGCCTGGACTGACCACGCTTAACTTTGGAGTTAGTCCAATCTGCCTTCCATTTATTTTGTTGATGATGTTTGTTATATGTTTAATCAAAATATATTTATTATAAAAGCATAAAATTAGACTTAACAAAAAAAAATAATTATAATCACAATTATAATTACAATTGATTATAAACATAATTATTGTGTATAATTATAATTCATGTATATATGATTAATATCATAATTTAAGATACTTATTTACAATCAATTAAGTATACATATATCTAAAAAACCTTTATTTATAAAAAGGTATATAATTGTTAATTATACACATAATTAAAAAGATATTATTATTATTACTAATTATATTTAATTAAAAAAATAATCAATAATTACATATTTCATTAGTAATTATGTAAATATATATACTCATTAATTATAAATTCTATTCTTATATATAATATCATATGATTAATTAATAATTTATTAATTAATATCTATATAATTAATAAATGTATAACTTTATTAATCAATAATTATATAATTAATAAAAATATAATTATTAATTATTATGTAATTAATTAGTAAATAAATATAGTTATTAAATACTAATTATACATTATTAATAACAATATATTTATATATTTATTATTTAATAATTAACTAAATATAATTATTTATTAATAGCATATTTATTAATTATTAAGTAATCACTTATTAAATACAGTTATTATTTACTAATTATATATGATGTATAAAACTATATTTACTACTTATTATGTAATTATTAATTAAATATATTTATTAATTAATAATTATACATAATTAATGATTATTAATCACAATATATAATTAATGAACAAATATATATTTTTAATTATTATTTCATTAATAATTATACATAATTATTCATCACTAATTATATATAGTTAATAATTACATAATTATATTAATTAGGAGTTGTATATAATTAATAAAATTATATATATTTATATTTAATTAATTTCAATTAAATATAATTATTAATTAATATTTATATATTTATATTAATCACTAATTATAAATAATCAATAAAAATATATTTGTAGTTATTGTTTAGTTACTAATTAAATAGTTATTAATTACTAGTTATATATAATTAGAAATTATATAATTATATTAATTACTAGTTATATATAATAAATAAAATTATATATTATTAATTATTATAAAATTAATAATTATACAGAATTATTCATCACTAACTATATATAATTAATAATTACACAATTATATTAATTAGTAGTTGTATATAATTAATAAAAATATATTTATTTATATTTAATTAATTACCAACCAAATTTTTGGTCGGCATTTGGTCGGTAAATTCATTCCCGACCAATTGCTGACTACAAATTTGGTCGATAATTAATAAATAAAATAAATTTTTGGTCGTCCAATTACCAACCAATTTTACCGACCATATTGTTTTGTTCGGTAAAATTGATCAGTAATCTGTCAACAATTGGTCGGTAAATTATTGGCATAAATTGGCACCAATTCCCGCCAAAATTACTAACCAATTTTTTTTGGTCGGTAAATTTGGTCAGCGTTTGGCCGGTAAATTGGTCACAAAATTTATTTTTTTTTCCAGACCACTAATGGTCACTAAATGGTTGGTAATTGTCGACCAAATTTTTTGGTTGGTAATTTTGGTCGGTAATCCGATAATTTCTAGTAGTGAAAGACAACCCCCATAAACAACAAAGATCCGGTCAGATCATCAATGATTTAGCCGAACCATCAAAAGCCTATGATTAGGGCAACCAAGCCCTAAAAGCCCAAAAGAATTGGACAACCCAAGACCACCAACCAAAGATCCGACCGGACCTTTAACAAACATTCGGCCGGATCTTTGCCCTAGGCTTGTAGGGGTAATCATGAATATTCACTACAAAGTGATGATTTGACAATACGGTAGTAGGCTTACGTTCTCCTACTGCCCTGCGCTATAAAACCCTTGCATCAACACCTTGCAAGAGAAGAGGCATCTGTTACCACTTGTGTAGAGACTACTTCGATGCTAAGTAGAGAAAACTCAAGCAGGATGAAAAGTTGAGAAGAGGGAGTACAGCTTCATCGTCTCCGGTTCTCTGATGATTAACGAAACGGTAAAAACTTAAGAGTATAACAGCTATAAGGATCATTATAGCATCCATACATTATAAAACAAGGGTTTGGTTGTATCTTTCCATTAATATTCCCATGTTTTAGCTTCTGTAACTCCATATATTCATATGTACTTAAGTTCTTGTTGTTTCCTCTTCACATGCATGTACTCCTGAGACTGAGGTGATGAATTAAAGATGAGCAAGGTGTAGCATTGGAGTTCAACTGAGCCAAAAAAATGGATTCAAACATGTCCCTGAATCCTTAAACATATTTGATTTGTAACAGTTTATCATATCTAAGACTTAGGGTTCCTGTATGTCTTAGGGAGTCATATTTATGTCTTTTGTGTATTATACTCGAAAGGCATGTAATAAACAGGTACAAACTCGGCCAAAACAACTTCCAGCACCACATTATAGGTCCAGCCAGACCATCACAAGCTTGTGGGCATCATCCGACCAAACCTCTGACCATCCGGCCGGATGTTTAATGTGCAACCAGATGTCTCACCAGCTTAGATTATTTTTATAACTTGGGCCTGGCCCGCCCAATCAATCATCTGACTGAACCATCAACAGAGATCCGGCTGAACCTTCATGCATGAGCCATGTAAGGAATATCAAGGAGAGACCGAAAGCTGCAAGACTGTTTTGAAGCTTCAAGATCGACTGATAAGTCCTCTCCGAGACTGATTAGTCAATCGGTAAGGTTTTCTAGCCCTGTTTAGTTTACTGTCAATCACGTAGAACTAACTGTTAAATAATTAATCGGACATTTAATAAATAAATATGGTAAATAGTAGAATAAAGATGGTAGAAAATAATTTCACCGTTCCTTTCTTTAAGGGTGTATGTATACTCATGCCCTTCAATATCTCAGGTAAATACCAAATGAATTAATGTGCAAATATTAACTCATAAATATATGTAAAATACATTAGAAATTAATTGTGGATGTTCTACATGTAAATAAATAATGAAACAATCCACTTGGCTAATTATTATTAAAATAAGTAGCAACCCACCAACACAGCAATCAGCACTCAATCCATCAGGGTTAACTACATCGGGCCTAATGCAAAAATATAATAGGTTAGAAACAATATTAGGTGCGCCCATTCATTGTATACTACTTTCTGGGTGATTTATCGCTTTATATTATTTGTCTTTTGTAGGAAATAATGATCTTATTACTTAATTAAGTGGGAAATTGCCCTAAGAATAAATGACTCATTCCGAACCCAGAATTCATCTGGAGTGATGATGAATGGGGATTCCTAAGGAATCTACCTGTTTGTTAATCATTAAGTGATACCGATGCAATTTGGGTGGTGACTCCACAACGTTTTCATAAAATCCATAAAAATCCATCTAGTGAGTCTGTCGTCATTGCCATTGGATACCAACCGACGGGCAGATCTCGGGCACTTTGTCCACAGTGGCGACTCCACTAGGGATGTTTTGACAAATTAAATGAATGAAGATTCCAAGCAATTTTTCATCTTTCTAATTAATCTGGTCATTGTTCTCCTTTTGCATTGCATGTAGTTCTACATTTTTAGGGTCCCTATAAACCCGGTATCATTTATAATGCAATCCAACAATTCCACGCTAGTTTCTTGGATTGTATTATCAGTGAACCACTCACAGAGACTGGGTATCCTACCTGGCTTACCATCTTAGCAATGGTTAATGAGTCATGGTTAATGGGAAACTCAGATTAGATCTCCTAACATCCTAGTAATGGTTAATGGGAGTCCGACTTTGTGGGAGCTTTCGTAGCCAAACAAAAATGTCAAAGCTCGACATGTAATGATCATAGAAGTTTCCACTAGGTTGTACCCGCTAATCCTACTTGTTGTAATGTTGCCATGAGTATTTATGATCATTAAGCCTAAAGCCTATGCTGAAACTCTGTTTGCCTAAAGACAGAATTTAGGCATAAGGATACAAACTCAATTATCATAAATGCTATTGTTTGCTAGGATAGCTTGAGAGAATGTTCTTATACAACGGTACTATCATCCCCTGTTGATGAAGCAAAGTGCCCCAGCCTACATAGGAAATGGAGTTTTGACCAACAGAATACATGTGTGGGAGTAATAAGGTTGGATGGCCTGCCATTTGGCAGTAATTGTTACTTGTACAGCTAACAGTTTTCTTATTTTCTTTGTCATACATACATGCATGCAACATACATTCATGCACATGCTAACCCTTTTTCTGCAGCTAAAGATGGCAAGTAGCTCTCGTCATCCCAGCAGTAGTACCAAATGGAACATTCAAAGTGATGATACTGCCCCAACTGCATTGAATCTGAATGAGAGACATGGTCAAGTTCTATATGTAGAACAACCTCTGTTAGCTACCTTTGCAACTTTGAGAGATTGGGGTGTCCTCATACCTAAACCTTCTTTCTTTCACCCTGACACCGATGTGACAAGTTTTGAAGCTGGGACCTTTTGTGATTATCATGAAATGAAGGGACATTGGATGAATGAATGCCAGACCTTGGGGAAGGCCGTACAACGATTTATTAATGATGATGTTTTGACGGAAATAAGAATAGAGAAGTATGTCCTTGGCACCAACCGTGGCACCTGGGAGATCCCTATTCTGAATGGTGACTTTGAAGGACAAGATTACCTATGGGACAAAGAATGGAGGGCCCTGGAAATCTATGAAGAACTAACTGAATGCAGAATGTTAACTAAACCATCCCTAATAGTTGTGATGGAAAGTGATCACATTCCCATCAAATGTGATAATACAAGTGCTATAAATCTCTCAAAGAACCCAATTCAACACTCTAAGAGTAAGCACATAGACATTAGACATCATTTTTTGAGAGATCATGTGCAAAAAGGGCACATTGTGTTGGAATTGGTTGACACAACTAACCAAATTGGCCAATTTTTTCAAAAACCTCTAAATGAAGAATGCATGAATTTCATTAAGAGTGAATTGGGAATGCTAGATGGAAGCACCCTTTGATTATTTCATTCTTTTTGAGAAAATTCATTGATTTTTTTTGTATCTTATGCATGTAGGACTCAAAATGAAAACCTTGGCTAAATTTACTAATCCTAAGGCATCATTAAAAGTCATAAAGCAAGATTTGAAACCTTATGGCAAAGAAAAGTTCATTTTTAACTTAGTTTTTGAAAAATAAGTCTCAGCAACTTGAGCAAGTTGCTTCGTAGAGTAGGTTATAGCGTAGGTCGGTATAATTTGGTAACAGAGTGGTCCAATCTAGACCATATTCATCATTGGGCTCCCGCGCCGCTTCCACGTACGTGCATCCAAAAATCAGGTGTCTACACAGACTATATTTTTATAGTCTTGTTTTCACATCCAAGTAACCCATAAACTTCAACGGTAGGAAGTAATTACATCATTAAAGAGAATGAACAAAAAGAGTTAGCGTTGAGTTTAAACTCTAATATTTTCAAAATAAATATAATGGTAATATCCTTACCAAACTCTGCCTAAAACATTTCCGACGACACATAACTATACACCTTTCTCTTCTGCATTTGTTCCATAAAGTATTAGAGATCACCATTCATATGTAATAAAAAATATATAAAAAAGGGTGAAAGAATTAGCCTGGAACATATTCTTCTAGAGTGTAATTCCTTCCATACTCGGGATACTCAATCTCAAAGAAATTAATATCTTGGATTCAAACTCTGAAAAAATTGCTAGGGAAGAAATTGAAAAGTAATTTATAACCCTCTTTAACATTGTAAATTTTGAAAAATGCCTCAACTCCAGTCCAAGCTTGTGAGCTTAAAAGAACCATTCTAGCTTGGATAGTCCATGATTGTCCATAAGGCGTTACGAAGTAAAACATCTTAACCACCCGATCCATGTATTTGGAAGGTATAATCTATAAAACAAAAATAAATTAATATATCTAAAGAGAACAAAGATTATATGAAGAAGAAACTGAAATCTAAATCACTTATGAATGTGTTATACGTCGCATTTATCTCTAAAAGTTCAATGTCAAATCTAGACATGATGAATGGAATAAGTAAATTAATGGTTTGATTCTCTGTTTTTGCTCAAGTAAATACGGAAGAGAAAATATGAACAAAAATGGAAGAGAGATAAGGTGAATAGAAATAGAATAGAAAAGAAAGATAAATCAGGAGTGATTATGCTTCGGTAAACTCAAAACAGAAGTTATATAGGCTGCAAATAGTCAATTTTATCATCAAGATGAACGTTGATCAATGTTTACAGCCTGTTGAATTAATTATGAGAGGGATGATTGGATAATTCTCTATGAAACTATAGCAAGTTTCCCTATGTGCACACTCTATATGAACAATTTATCTACTAGTTTACATTCATAGACTTTTTTCATGAATATTGACTTATATTAAAATTATATGCTAAATTTTATTATGAGGAAAACCATATGCTAAACTAAAGAAGGTCAAAATAATAATCTTGTATTAATAACATATATAAGAGGAATGAATCTAATTGGAATTACACTATAATATAAAATTCACCAATTAGCCATGATAAAATTCTAATCTTACCATGTTAATCTAATATAATCATGATATTTTCATCAATTAGCCATGATAATTTGACCTTTATAAAGGTTCATATATCTTAATGGATTTTGTTGACCTTCCTATAAAGGTACATAATTAGCTATAGTAACTAAACCAATTTGTGTGATCTAAAGTGATTCCGTTCAATTTTATAACATGTCATTAGGATTGACCTCATATTTATAAATAATCTCATAAGTCCTGTGCAATTTTATAACGTCACTATTAACACCTAATTTTTGGATGCAAATATGAGAAAGCGGCTCGGAGGCCCAGTGATAATTACTCATGCTCAAAAGGCATAAATTGAGTGGTAATTGCTCTTATTTGATCACTTAAACATTTTCAAAATCGTTTTAGAACTTGAAAAGAATGTTTTGAGCCAAACTAGTCTTTTTAATCAGAAACCATGCAAATTTTAAACGGTTTTCATCATACATTTTCATACGTGCATCAAAATGGTCTGAAACCTATCATTGTAGTAGATTGGGCCATTCTGAACATTTTTATTTATAATAAGCTTTTGTCAAATTTGGATGTTTAGAGTCTCAAATTGGCCCAACGCCACTATGGCTCCCAAACGCCACTAACCCTAATGGCGTTGAGGCCAAACGGCGTCGGGTCACAAACACCACTACCCCGGTACATGCAGTAAATCTTGTTTTTTCACATGTTTTCCAACCGGTTTAATCCGTATTTTCAGTTCGTAACTTTAAAAGAAGTTCTTTTTGACTTAAAGTCGTCATCACTTCAACGAACTCTTATCACCTGTAATAGATGATTCAATCTTTGTTATCACTCAAACTCTCCTCTAGTCCATAATAGTGACCAGACCCAGAAGCTTTAAAGGAGCAGAAGCTTTAAAGGAGCAGAAGCTTTTGAATTTAAAGGGAGATAAGGAGGTTTTCTATTCATGCACATATGAAAGACGTGAGTTGCTTTGCCTATAAAAGGCAAACTCTTTGAACTTAGAAAGAGTTCAGATTTTAGAGGTCGGTATTTGTTTTTTTCACGTACAGTCACTTTGCTGAAATTCAAACTCACTGCACTCTACACAAAACACAAAAAGTTTTCATATCTGACAAAAAAAAAAAAGAAAAAAAGAACGCGAATCAATCAAGCAAAGCTTCTAAAGACCACTCAAAACTCATTTGAGGGTTCTCAAGCACTCCCGAATCAATTAACAGGTAAGTATTCTACCGTGTTTCTTTTGTGTTTTCAATCATTAAATCATGTAAACATATAAATATGGCTGTAATATTGTTGTAAATGTTGTTTTTATGCATGGAATGTGAATTAATTGCCATGAATGCATGTTTCATTTCGTTACTGTAACTTTTGCATCTTTGTATAAATGAATGCCATGATTAAATCTATGTGTATAGCTGATAGGACAACTGACGTGCTAGACAACTAAATATTTAACCAAGCTTCTAACTATGGTTACAAGACTCATTATAATTAAATTAACTAAGTTACACACTAACCAGCTACGACTAATTAACTCTACTTCACTTGCTAATTGATTGAGTTGTACTTGAGTTGCTAGAAGCTTTAGGAGGTGATGCTGAATTATGCTCCAATACCACACAAACCCACCGCCCCCCACCACCCACCCCCCCCACAACCCACAGCTTGAGAGTAGAAGAATGAAACTGAGATGGTGGAAGAGGCTTAGTGAAGCAGTCAGCCAATTGGTTATGAGTTCTAATAGGAAGTAAATGGATAAGTCCCTCAAGTAACTTCTACCTGACAATATGACAATCAACTTCAATATATTTAGTCCTTTCATGAAAGACAAGATTTTGAGCTATGTGTATAGCTAACAAATTATCACAGAAAATCAGTGCTGGTTGTGTATGAGAGACTTGAAGATCCTGAAGTAGTTACTTAAGCCATTGAATCTCACAAGTTACTGCTACTAAGGCACGATATTCTGCCTCTGAACTTGATATGGAAATTGCAGTTTGCTTCTTGGATTTCCAAGAAATTAAGGATTTCCCAAGAAACACACAAGTGCCAGAAATAGATTTTCTGTAAGGTAAGCTACATTCATTATATTATATAAATTTACTGCTTTCAACACTCCTCACTCCCGCATTATCACTGAAACGCTATTTGCTTCTCTCTCTCCTTGTGAGGAACAAAATTTGACATGTAAAAATGTTTATTTTAGATTATTCCTTCAGCAGAGTATGAGGCAGCATTAATCAAGTTGCCTATGTGGCACATCCCTTATTTTTTTATTAACTTATAAGTTTTTTTTTATAAGTTATTAACATATATATAAAGTTTAATAATGATAATGTTAATCATTTCATTTAATGTAAATTTAATTATTTTTTTAAATACTATAAAGATGAATTTTTATATAATTTATTTTTTTATTTACTATTTTAAAAATTAAAAATAAAAGTCATTAATTTAGTGGATCTATGTATTATATAATAGCAAAGAAATAATCATTGTTAGTTCAATTTTAACTCAATTGCTTATGTGGCAATTTTTACTCAATTGCTTATGTGGCAATTACAAGTTAATTATCACTATTATCTCTCTTAATTAAAGAGATTAGCACTCTTCTATACATTTAATTATTATATGCATATTTATTATTTATTTTACTTTATATTTTTTTTCAATAGTTGTATTTTTTAACTTTAAGTTTATTTCCACCATTGTATTTATGATATATATTATAACTACAATGTATATAATTTTAAATTTTTAGTTAAAAATAAAATTTATTTTTTAGCTACTTTATTTGTGATTAAGTTTTATTTCTTAATAATTCTCTTTATGACAATTGATCTTCCAAAAAAAGTTTTATAATCCAATTCATCTACTTATTTAAATAATTTTTTAGAAAAATAAATATAATACATATGTAGCATATACTAATTCAATATTAATTTTATATTTTAGTTAAAATATTATTTTATTTATATATAGTTTAATAAAATGATATTATTAATGAAACCGAGATATGTATAGAATATATGAAAAGATAAAAAATCTTAAAATTGATTAACATCAAAAAAATTAAAAATTGATTAATTAATGAATTATAAGTTACTTTAAAATTTAAAAGCAGTATAATGTACATATTACATAATCAATTTTATTCTTTTTAATTCTTTTTCCTTTTTTCAATAAACTTTGATTTCATTTATTATATTGAAAACTAGATAATATATAAAAATTAAAAAAATATAGAACATATGAATATTGTATAAATATTTAATTTATAAAAAATGAAAAAAAATATTTAGATAATCTTAAAATTTTAAAAATTACAATACTTAACTATTTTTTGATATGAATTACAAAACTCAACTTTATCTTTCACAAAAAAAATACTAAATTTTAATAAATATTAAATGAGTATACATGAAATTTAATTTCTTCACAAGATGCAACTAATATTTTTTTTTAATCTAGGTTCAAAGGGCTGGGATACTACGGTGGCAATAACTATAAAAAAACTTTATCTTTCATAAAAAAAATACTAAAATTTCAATAGATATTAAACAAGATAATTATAGAACATATTAATATTTGTAAAAATATTAAATTAATAAAAAAAATGGAAAATATTTTGACAATCATAAGATTTTAAAAATTACAACATTCAAGTTTATCTTTCATATTATCAAAAAAAAAAAAGTTTATCATTCATAAAAATACTAAAAATTTAATAAATATTAAACGATTATACATGAAATTTAATTTGTTTAAAAAATGCAACTAATATTTTTAGTTGTAATTCAAAAATTTAGATAATATATTTAATATTAATTTATTTATATATAAATGATTGTTGACTTATATATGTTATGTTAACTTTCTATGACTACATGAATTTTTATAATTTTTTTATAACAATTAAATTTTTCGATGCAACGTGCGGGCTACCTACTAGTTAAATATATAATAGTAGAGAAGTCTAATTGTAATAGATTTTTAATTTGAGTTAATTAGGCCAATTTATGGCCTAAATGCTAATGTGACAATTTTAGCTCAATTGCAATTCTATCTCCCTTATTAAATAGATTAAATTAATACTATATTTCATACCTTTAATTATATTATTTAGTTTGAAATTTATTTCCACCATGAGCTAAATAAAATTTCTACCACTCTATACTATATATTACAGCTACAGTGTATATGATTATTAATTTTTTAATTAAAAGCTAAAATTTATATTTTAGCCACTCTTTTTTTCAATGATCATGTAACAACTTTTTATTTATGACAATTATTCTTTTCAAAAAATTCAATCGATTATTTATTAAAATTTTTTTAAAATAAATAGAATACTTATGTGATCTCTACTAATTCATTATTTATCTTACATTTTAAATAAAGCATTATTATATCCTATGCATATACAACTAAATATGTATGACATATGATAAGATAAAAATAATCTTAAAATTGAGTAATTTAATGGATTATAGGTCAATTTAAACTTTAAATTAAGTATAATGTATACATTATATGATCAATGTTATTATTTTTTTGTATTTCTTTATTTTTATTTTATTTATTATTTGCCTCATGTATGATAATTTATATATAATTTATTGATTTTACAGTTCAAAATTTCTCGAAACAAAAATTAGTTAACACATCAATCACTTCAATTATATGAATAATGATGAAGTTAACGTAACCCTTTTTAAAATTAATAAATTAAAGATAAAATAATTTTAATCATAAAATTGATAGCCATATATAAAATTATTCTTACAATGGTTTATTAATCTATATGGTTGTAAGAATTACATTTACATGTTATATCTATCTGCACTTTTAAATGTATAGTAAAAGTAGAATATAGACTTCAATTCAATAATTTTAAATAAATTTAAAAGTTAATTTGCATATGTAGTTAACAATATGTAATCCTCTTTTTATTTTTAACTTATATTTATTATTTTGTTTTTCGCTAATTTTTATTTTTTTTGGTAAATATTAATTGTTTATTTATTTTCCACTTCTAAATTAACAACATATATTAATTAATATTGTAATTTTAATTTTTTTAAAATGTTAAATTTATTTAACATCTTATAGACTTAACTATGGCACACATATCTTTAATTTTTAATTAATTTATTTATTTTAAACTTAAAAATTGATGGAATTTTTAATTAGTTTTCTTATATTTATGACAAGTTATTTTATTGAAATATTATTTGAAAATCGATTTGCATTTTTGCTGGATGTAATATTTGAAAAGAAAATTTAACACTAATTCAATCTTTAATTTTATTATATTATTTTACATTGTATTGAACATTGTGTACAATCTTATATATAAAAATTATTTCAGGATATATAAAGAAAAAAATTAGATAATTATAGAACATATAAATATTCAATATTATAAAAATATTTTATTCATACAAAAATTGGTATTCATATTATCTTAAAATTTTAAAAATTACAATATTCAATTTTATCTTTTAATATTTTTAATTTGTAAACTTCATATATATGATATTTTTCATAAAACAAATATTAAAGTTTCTAGAAATATTAATTAAGTATACATAAAATTTAATTTATTCAAAA
>CANYLF014873360.1:0-11677 GCA_948193215.1 Bocquillonia castaneifolia
ACGGATCAGCCTCACTCTTCAGGCCAGCATCTTCTGCCGATTGTCAGCCTGTTCAGCTGACCTCAGAGGATTCCAATCACCCGGCACAGCATGTTTATTCTCGGCGGCGATTACAGTCTGTTTCCCAGGGTAAGACTACTCACTCCAGAAGATCAGCAGTCTAGCCCAGTTGCTTCCCTTCCAGCCGCTTCCTCAGATTCAGGATCCCTCTCTCAGGTTCGTCGATCCTCTCAAGTTTCTTATCTTGTTGAAATCTTTTTGTCTTCCCCAAAACATCGAGCTTACCTCATGTCAGTTCAATCTTCTCATGAATCAGAATCATTTGTTTCAGCCTTCAATCATTCTTGCTGGAGAAATGCTATGCAGGAAGAAATCAATGCCCAGAAAAAAAGAATAAGACTGAGTCTCATTGCCTGCAGGGAAACAAGCCATTGGCTGCAAGTGGCAAGATCAAGCATAAAGCAGATGGCTCGATAGAGAGATACAAAGCTAGATTAGTAGCTAAAGGCTTCCGTTAGGAAGTTGAGTCGAACCCCTTTAAAGATAGGGAAAATATTCGCCCCTGGTTGCTAAACACCATTCGTGGCATTCTTGCTTTGGCTGCAATCAAGAATTACTTCAATAAAAAATTGAAACCACCTTTTCTTTTCCCTCTTCCCTAGTACTGATCTGATTCATTTCAATCCTTATGAGGAGTCCTTTAGGCGAGGAGTGGGGATTAGGAACGAAGCAGGCAAGAAAAAGAGGAGCCAACCAATCTATTATCACAATACTTTGAATGAGTGTGCGGCAATTCATTGGGATGACCTGGGGTACTTACTTGAGCCTTGAGCACAGACATCTGATAGGAAAATTTTCAGTAAGCATTGGAATCGGAAGCAGACGCCGATCTTGTGATTTATTTAATTACCCTTCAAACCTAACGGATTGTGGTTGAGCTTTCTCACAAGGAAATTCCAAAGTGAAAGAGTGATGCTCGGGTTCAGACCCTGATACCTTGCTTAAGGCGATTCATAAGGGATACTGCTATGCATTCCTACTCAACAAGGGAATACCTCTTTCTCTTAGAAAGAGCGTTATCACATCCAGGATACCCTAATCAGCCGGAGACTGTTCAAATTTCAATTTCTCATGCTATTTTGCAAGCTCTTTCTCATAATCGGCAAGATTGTTTTTGTCGCGTTAACGGCAATTGGTGTCGATGATAGACCCTCTCGAAAAAGAGTTTATTGAGGAGTGATGGTAACCTCTAACGTTGGCTGCTGGGCTGGGTTCTTAGGGTATTCTTCGGCTTGCCTTATCCCCCATGTGAACTGTTCCTGAGGATAGTGATAGACCCTACTTCTCTGCATGCGGACAGCTTGTTTAAAGAGTTGAGGAAATGTTCGGCAATCTCCTAGCACCATAGCTTCCTTGATGGGCCCATGCAGGTTATCGATAACCATCTGTACTGCATCTTCTTTATGTTCTATTTTGCTTTAGCTGTGAAATTCCTCCATCGGTTAACAAAGGTATTAAAACCGGGGCTTTTTTCATTCACCAGATCACAGAGAATCGAAGAGTAGAAACCCCCTCCCTTCCATAAGTGATAGATTGATTAGCCCAGAAGGAGGGAAAGGAGATTGGACCTGCCATGTCAAGGAAAGCTGATATCGGATCTCAGCAAGGGAATAATCACACTAGGGAATTGATCGCTAAGAACGAGGTATTGAATCCTGCAAGCAGATGTTGTTGACCAACGAGAATATGTCCGGCCAAACAGAGGCGGCAGGGTCCCTTGAGCCCCCTTGTTAATGGGAGGACGGGTTCTATTAAGAATAAAAAGAAGATTCCTGGGATCTATTTCAACTCGGAGATAGCCTGGTCTATAGCTTTGTGAACAGCATCGGATGACATAGCAACCGCAATAGAGCTACTATGCCTTAAGCCCGAAACTCATCCTTCTAGTCTACTCACGTTCTTCTTTTCTGATAGCAGCTACTCTAAGTAATTAAGCAATTTACTGAGTTGATTGAGTACTGGTAGCCACTGAGCCAAGCCAATGATCCAAGGGTGGTGAAAGCGTAAGCGAAAGGGATAGAGGCTGGCATGATATAAAAGAATGGCTGTGAGGAAGGTTCGATGTAATTGAAGCTCAGGCAACATGGAGAAGTGGGAATGAGTAACCCGGGGTGGGTATGGGTGTTATGCCTGGAAGGCAGTCTTTCATAGGGCTTTCGAACGAAGTAGATAAGACTGTGTTTGCTTCTTATTATATAAGAAGTAGTTGCAATCAGTTCTTTCCTCTATTGCCAATCCCCAGTCATTCATGAAGCTACTCGACAAAGTAGCTAGGCTTTCCTGGTAGGTATTAAACTACCTTAAGAAGGCATAAGTTCAGAGTCTTAAATATGCAATAAGCCAAGGGCTTTAGCGCTGAGGTAAGTCTTTCGTGAGGTAGGTCAGCTACTTCGGTTCCTCTTACTAGCGGGTACTTTTTCTTTTCTTTCTTAGGTGTTGTCTGAGTGTAGTGAGGAATGTGATGCGAGGGACTTTGCGAACGGGGCTAGGCGATGTCTGTTTAAAGAGAATGTCCCCCGCCGCTCTCTGTTCTTCTTACTAGCTGTTCTGCTTTCCTTTGCTGAAGCATTGAGGAGTGATCGATCCGAGATTCTAACTTCACTTATGAAATTCTTTAGGAAGACCCTTTTCTCGTTAGCTGACTGAGACCATTTCCGGCTTATAGCTGGTAGAACTAGATAGCGGTTAGAACGTCAGGTAAACTGCAAGCTATGGCAGTTCTGTAGCTCCTCAACGAAGGTAGGTCGACTAAGCCTAAGCCACTAAGGAAGAGTTATCTATCAATATCTGCTATCTGCCCACTGCCCATAAGCATGTCTGAATAAGCCTGCTGATTAGCTTAGCCCACCCCGGCCGAATCTCCTCACAGAACGAGGTTAGTTTTCTAATTTGCTAACCACATGGACAGCATAAGCAATATCGGGACGAGAAATGGTGAGATAAACAAGTCCCCCAGCGGCGATATAAAGTTGCATTAGGAATAGACTCCCCCACCATCTGACCAAAGCTTCACGACTTATTTACAATTATAGTGACGGAGAGAGATCAGGACGGGAACTAGTATCGAATAAGCAAAAGAAGGGAACCAGTAAACAAGTAAGACTGCTAAGCAGGAACCAAGATTGAGAGGAAGCAAGCAACGGACAGTTTACACAGATGCGACAGGACTGGTTGGCCCCTTTCCGACAGATAGATCTATGACAAGAAGCTCAACCTTAGCTTAGGAGCGGAGCGAAAACTCAGTAGTTCACAGAGGGACAAGCTCTTAGCACTTAGATTAGCTAGGATCGGAGTTTACGAGTGAAGTTATGGGATAGTCAATCCAAGGTTCGTAGATGCTCGAGCGAGACTAAAGGGAGATCTAACCTAGAGTAGAGGCAGAGGTAGAAGTCACAGAAGAAAAGAAAGTTCTGACCTTTCAAGTACCAGCAGTGGAAAGAGTTTCAGAATAGAAGCTTGAATTCTTCGTAGTTGTAGCAGAATCATGGGCACGCTAGACTCCTCGAGAGGAGAGTAGGTACCAAAAACCACAAAACAGATAAGGAGATTTTTTTTTGTTGAGGACAGGGCGGAAGATCTACTTGAAAGAAAGGTGCCAAGCCAAGCTCGGTTGTCAAGGCAAAGAGTTCGGACACCTCTTTCTTTTAGAGTAGAGGGGGAGGAGCGAAACGATAGCTTAGGAACGAAAGGTACTCGGCTACCTGTGCAGGAGCAGGAGAGAGCTGAGAGTTCCTTGACTAATCTAATTAAGAAGCGGAAGCTACTCGACCAGGGGTACGAAGGTAACTCGCCGTCAGTCTTTTTTTGGTATTGGTACTTGCTTTCCTAATAAAATAGGGGGAGCGGGGACCAGCGAGACTAGGAAGGTTTGGAAACAAAAGGGGCTTTTCTCACTCAAGGCTATGAATGCCAGAAAGGAACTCTATCTACTAACAAAGAGGGGATTTGATTACCCGAAGAATAGGTATGAGTTCACAACCGAAAAGTTCCCCTATGAAATTCATTGTAGCTCATAAAACCTCTCACATAAAGAACTGCAGAAAGGCTACTTTCGAGGAGGCAACAAATCCATCTCCTAGAAAGAAACCCATTAGACCACTCACTATATTCGGTAAGAAAGAAACTACCTGATTTTCTTCTAAGATAGGCCCAAAGGCAGAAGAAGAATTTTCTTATAAGAAATGTTTGAGGTTACCTGTTTTTCTTCGAAGAAGGTAGGGTAGGGGGGAACCCTTACTCGACGAAAGGGAGAAGGACGAATCCGAGAATATAGGGTGAGGTGCCATATCCCGGGTCGAACGAAGAGGGAAGTTTTAGATCGACCGAGTTAGCTCGACCAAAGCCGGGGAGAAGAAGGGGATAAGATGCTCCACGTTGCTAATAGGGATAGGGGTGAAGCGACTCGACCAATGGCTATTTAGAAACAGGAAAGTCTGATATTCCAATGTGGATGAGCCAAGGAAGGAAGGGTGCTCGGCTAAAAGCTTCAAAGAAAGAAGCTCGGCTAAGCAGCAGAGGGGGTTCCAACATCAGAAAGAGAATCAGAATCTAGTTCGGAATCAGGATTTGTGGAAATGGGGTAACCCTCAACCGGGGAATCACTTGATTTTTAAATCCCTCGATCGACTAAGACAGAAGAAATAGGGCTTCTTGCTTTAACCAGTCCTGGAAAGAAAAGACTAGACGGATAGTAGGGTAAGACTGGGTAACTCATAACGAGTAGCCAGGACATTTCATAACTAGTGAGGAAAGATCGAATATTGGCTTCGGAAACGAGTTTGCTCGCTCAAAAGAATTTGGAGCGGGTTTAATAACAGAATCTGGAGAAGCTTTACAAAGTGGGTAGGTTCCTAGCTCAACAGAGGAAGGATCCCCAACAGAAGGTAGCGCTTTCCCAAGGGAACTCACTTTACTTAAAGGTTTTTGAGGTACTTACTCAAGTATGGGAGGGAAGATTACTCTACAAACGAAGACGGAGAGGGGATACCCCAGGGAAGGGGGGAACACGTTAAGTTGCCAGTTCCGATCGAAGGAATAGGGGACAAGGTGCTCGACCAACTAATCAGTATTGGGGAGAACTAATCTAGCTATTAGCTAAAGGTAGATTGCTTTCAAGCTACTCGGCTAACTAGGATCGGAGTGGAATTAAGACTCCCCCCTCGGAGTTTAACTGTGAACTGACTTAGCCCTTCACTTCTTTCTTTCCCTCACATTTACCTCACATCAAGGAGAGCATTCTTCAAGACATTTGAGAAGCATCAAGGATTCCTTGTTCTTTGGAAGGGAATCCACTTCTCCTCCTGCCGAAGACTGAAGAGTAAACCTTGCATTCATTCTCTAAGGATTAACAAGGTTAGTAATAGGCTATAGGCTCGACAATCTCCTTTGGTACCTTCTGAGCCTTTTCCTTTGGAATATCATTAAAGATCCTTCTTTCTGTGTGGAATCCATAAGGGAATTTATTAATTACTTAATAGAATTCTTTTACGGCGGTGTGGGTAATGACGATATTATTGGTGACACATATAAGGTAGTTGACGAAAGTAGTGGAAGTGGTAAATATGTAGTGGCTGCTCTCGTTCTTGTTGGTTTGTACTATGCTCTAAATTTTGTAAAAATTAGGAAAGACGTTTTTCCGATCTTTTTTATAAAGATGTTACTCCTATCATAATTTATTTATTTTACAAGTATTTATTTAGTATTTAATAACTAAATTTAGGGAAATTTTCTTCTGTCCCTCACCTTCACATTTCCGAACAAAAACCGAAACATAAAAAAAAGAAAATAATTATTTTTCATTCAATTTTGATTCCCTAACAATCTTTCTTTCTAAGTTTAATATTTTTTCTTTATATCTATAACATTTTTCTTGCGTATCCTCTAGTTCTTCTTGTATTGTAGTTCTTCTTCTTTATTAAGAGCTTTTACTCAACACTTTTTTAGTGGAGCTTCAAATTATCTTCTTAGGAAGAATAACTAGATCATCAGGACTTTGAACGTGTTTCACTTTTTTCAAATGAATAACAGCATCACGAACAGACAAACAATGGCAGGACTGTTTCAGAATCATCAATCCCATTGCAGCCACACCTCGCATATATCACAAGCCACCATTCTCTCCCCATCATCATCCTCAGCTCCACATTCACATTTCACTTTCCAGCCATCGGAACCACCTTCAAAACTCAACTCAGTTTTTGCAAAAATTCCATTTCCTCGCTCTGCACCAGATTCAGTCAGACCAAACAGCAAGTCCCTGTCCTGGAAATATTCCATGTCTTCAATCTCAGTCACCTCGAAATTCTCTAGAACACTGGTTGTATCCCTGAAAGCATTCTCTGCAGCTTGCTTGAGTTCAATTACAGAGGCATGTAGAGGGAGTCTCACTAGTTCTCCAGTCCTTGCGTAAATGGTTTATGTTTTCCAGTGCAACCAGATCACTTGGTCTCACTTTGCAAATAAATCTCAGTAGTTGGTCTTCTTCATCTCTGAATGGCCACACTTTCACAAAGATTTTGCAGTCAAGAATAGCTTGCCTTGCCAATTCAACAAGTGGTGACTCGGGATAGTTGAAAAGAACATTTGTGTAAAGATACGAAACATCGTTGTAGACATCAGTTCCGGGAAGCAATGTGAGACTCGATGGATCTGCAAGTGTTTCTGGTTCTTCTTTTGGTTCAGTAAATTTGATGCTCCTTGTTCCATCACCAATCTCATCAATTGAATACTCCAATATTCTTATTTTTGGGTTCACACTGCGTCGACCATCTATGTGAGCATTGTTTAACGATTTTAGCACAGAATATAGCAAACCTATGTCACCAATATGCATCCTCGCTGCATCTCTCACATCTTGTCGCGCCATTCCCCCTTGTCCTTTCCTGTCTTCTTTATTTTGCCTCAATGTTTCTACAATCACTTGTGCTGCATATTCCATTGGGCCATCTGCTATCCACAGCCAGAGAACTGAATGGTTTGTGTCTCGCACCATTCTCTTTCGGCCTATTGTTCTTCTGTGTGGCAGCTCTAATTGAAACTTTTGATGCAGTAGCTGCCAATTGCATCTTCTTCTCACATGGACATTATTTTACATTAAGCATGAACCTAAGAATCTCTCTGAAAGTGATCAACTTGGTCTCGCTCAGCAGCTCTCTATAGTAGCAGATCATCTGATTGTTTCCTTTGTTTGGACTCATCGGTGTCAATGAAATCTTGAGTTATGCTGTCCAGTTCCAATGAGCTGAGACACTCCATGGCTCGTGTATAATGGTGTTGTTTCACGCCAAAGCCACCGCGAAAGAACTTGTAGCCTCATCTACCAAACCACGAAATGACCATATGCAACTCCATACAAAAGCCGGAGATCCATACACCTTTTCTTAGCCACATCCTCAACAGTAATTTTTCTGGAGAAAGGAAAACAGAAAAGGCACACATTCAACTTGCTTTATCATAAACCTAGTTAACGTTGTCAATGACCCGGAACTACAAATATGAAGCAACAACTCAGTTTTTCTCAGTCTTTTCTACGGTACCAACTTCTCTCCAAGAACTTTTAACATGAACAGAATACACATCAGTTAATCTGAATTTAGAATTTGTTCATGTCTCAATTCTATTGAAATCAGTTACAAATAGAAATCCAAAGTAAAGAACAGGACAAAAAGAGTAAACATAAAAATATATAAAAATCAGCTAAGACATACAGATGTTGTTCCAAATTCAAATTTGAAATGGACAAAGCTGAAGAATAGTGTTGTTACCGAGCACGGAGATTTGAACAGATTCGATCCCAGAGATCCATGATTTCTCTTCCACAGAGATACTTGGAACGTCCTTCAATGCCATTGATGCAGAGCAAGTGACCAAAACCATTGCAGTGAATTAAGCCATGCAAAAGGTGACTTTGGATATCAAAAACATCATCTTCAAGTCTCTCCCTCCATTCACCATCAATAGGTATGATGAAACTTCCTTTTTGACACAAAATTGCTGCTCCATCCTGAAAAGAATATAACAGAATCCAACAAAAAAGCTTCAAAATAGAACACCCCTTTTCCACACAGAATTAATTAAAAAATTATCAATGAATGGTATATAAAAGACTCCATCTTTATGCAAAATTATCGAAAAAGAAACCATCTTTATCCCATAAACCCTTGAAAAACAAACCCTATTGAAAATGAAGAGGACTAACCAGAGCATCTACAGTGATTACAAAAGGGTTGTTGAGAGAGCTCGACAGTCTCTTCAATGGTGTAAAGAGGGACAACAATGTTGTTCTTTTCAAAGAGTTGTAATGTGCACCATATTGGCATGCCTTGTACTTTAAAGTTGAGCACATTGTTGAAGTTACAACATCGTATTCGACTTCTATCGCAGATCTGTTATTTCTTACGCATTTCTTTCCATTAGCTCTCCAAGCTTCCTATCTTTCCATTCCTTCCTAAGCTTCAGTTGGTGTAATAGTCCCACCCCCAGTAAAGGGAATCCTTCCTAAGAAAGAATTTTTTCAGTTTTGTTGAATGCTTTTTGCTTTCTTACTCCTATTCTTATTTCTAGGTAGTTCAGTGACTGCCGTGGGTGTGTCAGGGCCATTTCCCCTACCTGTCTTTCTAGGGGAAGCCTTAGACTACCTCCCTCCGTAATCCTATCTCTTCTCTCTTTCTTTGAGATTCGGCTAAGGGTGTGAGGGAATTGGTATCTGGGTGGAGTGTAATAGCCCCAAAGGGGCAGCCCTGGGCTGGGTACTAAAGTCATCTTTCTCTCCTAAAGTACCTTATCCGTCCGTACATAAGTTTAAGTCTTCGAAGCAAAGCAGTCGAAGTGGTAGAAGTCGGTATGTGGTTCGAAGTCTTCCATTCGGTCTGTCAGTTGAGTAGTCGATTCCGTCTGTGTGTGCTCCTTGCTTTCTCTTAGAATGAAATAAAAGCAATGCGAGCTTCACTACGTCCAATAATGAATGAAAGAAGAGAAGTGTGAAAATCACTTTTCGGGAAAGGATAGGCAATAGCGATTGGACGGAAGGAAAAGGTCCAGGGTGGAATCCTGGAATTATTAGAGATAAGGATCCAGATCCAGCATGTCTCCCTTGTGAAAGGGTCTCATGCGGAGGGGCAATTAGTACTCAACATCAAGCTTCTCTGTAAAGTTTCCATACTGAACCAGGTATGGGAACTCTTACAGTTGACCAATGGGTAAGTACTTTTACTTTTGAATCACCTAGCAAAAAAGCCTAAGCGCCTATTCTTCCATGAAAGCTGTTAGGAAGGGGTCAACGCAAGACCTCATCCCTAGGAAGAAGCAAAGCAGTGGAAAGCCCGTCAGCAAACCAGTCAGTTGCGAGTGTGTGAGTGCGCTGCTCCTTCTCTTCGGTCAGTGCCTCTCTTGCTTAGGAATAGAAGAAAGAACTCTTACGTGTTAATACTTTACTTTATGAGACTGAAACTACTCACGTAGCCTTCTTCCTTTTCCCAAGAGTATAGAACCTAAAGGTAATTTAATTAAGCCGATTATCAATAGCACTATTAATAGGAAGACAGAGAAGTGTCTTACTTAATTTTTGTTACTAGAATAGTAGACTTTTTTCTATTGCTAGGTTATTCTAATAAGGCCTCTAGATCTCCGACATTACATTTAGGAATAGGAATGTTATTTTGAATAAATTGAAATTGCCTTACCCGTGCTTTTCCTTGATTCTCCGGTGCTAGCACAAGTCAGGGGTTTGCTAGTAGCATTTCCTTTACCGAATTCTAGCCGTTTTAATCCCTCTATAAAGGTAGTTCAGTGACCCGAAGGGAGGCAACTCACTAAGTATAGTATCTATAACCTCTAGGTCCTAATAGAAGGATTAGCCGATTAGAAGAAGGCATGGCCCAGGGTAATACAAGCGGAACCCCAGTCCCAAGCTATAGGACGACAAAGGAATTAGGCGCTGACTCAAAGACTGATACGATAGGCTTTGATTCATCAGTTTTAGCCCTTAGACGAGAGGGCTATGGGTATAAACCCGAAAGCACCTTCACAGGCCATGGACTACTCAATCAATCAGACAACCAAGCCCTCGCTTCACCACTTCCAAGACTGAAAATCAAATGATAGAAGAATCGACTGCAGCTCCTGCGCTTCCTCCAATCAAAAGGAGTGAACATGAAGCAGACTCCCGGGCAGAGGCTAGCCTCACACACGAATACAAGAAGACTGACAAAGCAGACAACTCAAGGGAAGAAGCTAGCACCGACTCTAAAGCTAGGACGGAATGGAATGCTCGTCGGGGATCTGCTTACGGACTTCTTTTTATTAGACTGTGAGACCGTCGCGGATCAACTCAAAGTGGTCGAAGGCCTGGATAGATAGGATAGAAGTTTCAGATCAGAATTCCATTGAATTTGTCTCTAGACTCATCATCATAAAAGAGTTCTTTCTTGCTTCCTTTGCTTCTTTCAGTCAATCAAGAGGATAAACTTGATCTATCTTTACGGCTTAGCCGAACTCCTAACCTGGGGTGACTGAAGGATATTCTGATTCAAGCTCAGAACCAAAGCGACCCCTACTAGATGCATAAAATCAACCAACATCAGGGACTGTAGCTAAAGATCGGGATAGAGATCCAGTGTGAGCTAACCGAGTTGACCTTGCTGCTAAGGCAGTCGCAGGAGAAGTATTGAAAAAGCTGTAGTTTAAGCCAACGATGCAGTCGTTGATCCTGCAGCTTATCAAAAAAAGCACCGGCGGGCAGAGCCAACCCCAAAACAAAACCATTACAGTCACGAGAGGCACGTGCGTAACGTCCTGGAAACAAACGTGTAAAGCATATCGCTTTTCGCATATCACTTATCCCGGTCAACCCCTTCATCCAGAGAACGTAAGTTCAAATCAAAATTTCTTCCTTTTTTTGCTTATTCACATCTTATTTACCTTCTCACTCAAGTAACACACAACCCTTCGAACTTATAGGCACTCCCCCAAACATCTTTTCTATGACACCCTGCCCGACATCGTCACAAGTAAACTTCTTTCTTTTTTTTATGTTTTTTTCAATCGCGTTTGATGATTGTTTATTGTGAATCCGTTCTACATATATGCCTTCACTGGGGGAGGAGTCCCCATCCAAAAAGCAGAGAAATGAAGAAGTTACGTCCAAGCCCGTAGTCGCAATGCCGCCTCCACACGCAAGCCCCCGGTCACTGAGCCGACCTCGTCCGCTTGGAAGAACACAACCCCTGCCAGCCCTCCGAGTTCTACCGCAACCATAAAGATCACAGCCCTGCCACCGCTGCCTCTGCTCCCCCAACAGAGGTCAATTTAGCAAATAGGACCGGTAGCGCACCCTCTACCTTACCTCAGTTACCCCTCGATCTCTGCTCTTTACCCCAGGAACTCGACTAAGCCTTAACCACCACAGGACGGAATCCCTAAATCTCCTGGAAAAGGACTCAACCTGACTACGAGGAAAGCAGAAGGAGGAGGGCCATCCCACGAATTGGATTCGAACCAATAGTTTGCGACTTTCCCTTTAGTCGATCGTGAGTGGGTCTGTCGTCCTCCTCATTATAATCCTCCTAAAATCAATAGCATTTCGTCGAAATATATCCTGTCTTTTCACCTTAGTAGTCCT
>CANYLF014882148.1:0-15876 GCA_948193215.1 Bocquillonia castaneifolia
AAAGAAAAGGGAATTCATGGCTCAACTTTGGCTTCCTAAAGGTACATAAATAAAGTAGAATTTTAAGTCCAAGAGTTTATCCTAAAGCGCCCTCTTCATTTTTATATTTCCAATAATCATGTGGATTTCAAATGTATACTAAGTCAAATTCTAATGAACACTCTCTATGCAAGACACTCTCAACAAGAAAATAGGAGCACGAAGTAATGAATGCTCATAAAAGCTCGAGTGCTCACAAGTTTTGAAACTATATTGAGAATCCAAAATTCATATGAAATACCACAATCAAAATAAATGCACTCAAGATGGGGAAAATAAGCTTAATCATTAATAATTACTTTGAAGAAATCTTGCCCAAATTCAAGTATGAAAACCTCTTTTTTATTTTTTTATTTTTATTTTAGATCAACAGTAATATCAAATGGAGCAAGTATTTCCCATGTCTTATATACTAATGTTAAATGAACAATCATGAAATTGATTGAAGTCAAATAAACTCATATTATGATTAATGGAATGCAATCGTGCCCTTAATAAAATAAAGTAAAACATATGTTCTATCATTGACATAAAGAGACTGTAGACACCTAATTTTTGGATGCAGGAATGTGGATGTGGCTTGGAGGTCCTATGATGATAGCATATGCTTTAGATAGCATAAGTTGAATGATTTTGGCTTCTTGCTAATCACTTTGTAGCTTTTGAAAATGTTTTGAAACTCGGAAAACCCGTTTTGAGTCAAAACTAACTTGTTCTAAACCTAATAGTGCAAAATTCAAACGATTTTGGCCATAACTTCTTGTGTGAGTCTCAAAATGGGCTGAAACATTAACTTATTTTAGATTGGATCATTCTGCACATTTTTATCTCTAATACGGTTTTTCAGATTTGGACGTTTCGGTCCTCAAACGGGCCTCAGAAGGGCCAAGCACCACTAAAGGGCCTCCAACGCCACTTGAAGTGGCGTTGATCCTTCCCAACGTCACTTGAAGTGGCGTGGATGTCCTTTGGCAGTCCGAATTGTAGATTTTGATTTTTTTTCGAACTCCAAATGATCAGATAAGGCTAAGCTTCGTTCCAGATCAGTTTTCAAGCTAGAGATGAAATAGAAAATGGTGATTATCATCTGTTTATCATTTACTATCATTATCTCTTGATTTTTAATGGTTTTTATTAAATTATCACTCTTCAAAATGAATTTCTATCACTTACCTTTCTTCAAGATTTATCTGTAATCTAGGTCAGACGAATTTGACTCCTCTAAAGCCCAAGAATGTGGCCATATTCAGATGATTAATCCCCAAGAATGGGTAAACATCAACTTGAATCTAGATAGGGATAAGAATTCAATGACTTGAGCTCATCTTCTTATCATTTTCTACCTATAAAAGGCATTGTTTTCTCCTTAAGAAGGGGGTTGGCTGATGAATGCATATAAAATTCATTTTTTAATCTAACTTAGGTTTTTGGAAGCTAAATCAATCTACTATAAAGATTTTGACTTAGAATACCTAGGCAACCTTTGCATTGGAGTTTTTGGTGTTTCTTGAGAAGAATACAGCCTGCCATTTCAATTCTTGGTGATAGCAACAATGAAGCTTTGTTCTACATCATTCGACGCTCCCTGAGGGTACTAAAGCCAATTCTAGAGAGTTTCTCGGTAAGTTTTCTGGGTTTTAATTGTTGTTTTGATCATCCATTGCATGATTTGATGTGAATAACATGTTTTGGTGATTTTACATGCTTATTGGCATGTTTTGAATGTTTAAGTGATGTAAAATGATGTTAAAATGTTATGTATGCATGTTTTCTGTTTTTAACAAGTTTTTGTAGTATTAATATAATTATGGGTAAGATCTGAGATTATTTGATGTTAAAATGAATTTTTGATGAATATTTGAGTGGTTTTAATGCATAAAAATTGCATCTTTTGGGTGAAAATATGTGTTTTGATGTGTTTTGATGTTTGCTAACATGTTCTGGAATTAACATGGTTGATTTTAGGTTTAGAACATTCGATTTTGGCATGTAAATTGTTTGTCTATTGCATTTTGTTGCATTTTTCATGATTTTCTGCATTTTTCATTGGATCTGTGCTTTCACTGGCGTTATGCCAGTTGAAGTGGCGTTAGTATGCCTACAACACCAGTCCTACACTGGTGTTGGAACCTTGAAGTGGTGTTGGGGCTATTTTGGCTTTAAAAAATGCTTTTCATGTGGAATTAGGCAACGAGGTAAGCTTCTATCCTTCTTGGGTAATTGTAGTGTGTTTTTATGCATGAAAAATGTCTAATAATCTTTATTTGGTAATTAAAATAGGTTAAAACAAGTTAGAAACCTAGGTTGTGTTGTTTGTTGCTAATATGCGTTTTAATCACCTTTGGCATGTAATTTGATTTTTAACTATATTTGGTAAATGTGTTAAAATGAATCTTGTTTGTTAATAATAGAAACCAATCTTTTCATAAATGTATAATGCATGTAAAATGCAGGATTTGTTTTTCTTTATTCGCATTGACATAATTGCCATAGAGGAACTAAAGGTTAGAATAATTCTAGAAGTGGCTAGTAAGAATCACGCCCTAAGAATGCAGTAGTCCGAACATAGAATCTTTGGGGTCAATGTATCTTTACATTCTTAGGGGAATCGAGACGAGCACCATGTAAGATATTCCTGATGCCGGTTCAAGTGGTGACTCACTATTCGCTCCCTCATGCTAAAAGCACAGTGCCGTAGTCGTCAGTCAGGCTGGAACCACTGAGGTAACCCCTCTTTGTCTACAGTTTGGCGACTCCACTAGGGACGATGGACTACTGATTCATTTGATTATAGCCACTTCTTATTATTATTCCAAACTTCCTTGCATTGCATGCTTGCATTAAAACACCCTACCTCGCGGGTACCATTGGTCAAGCTGCCCCTGATTTTCAATGCGCTCTTCTTGGGTGGTGAAATCAATGACTACCATTCATAGATGGAATTGTCTTACTGTTGCCTACCATCATAGTTATGGTTAATGGGTGATAGTTAATGGGAAATTCTGAGTTGAATGTTCTACCATTGCTTGAACCTTTTTTGAAAGAGGGAGATGGTTAATGGGAGTTCGCCTTCTATGGGAACCTCTTGTAGACTGAACCGACTAAAGCCTGTAATGACCTTAGCAACTTCCAGTAGGACTTACCAAATGTTGTTTGCTTATATAATGCCATGAAGCCATTATTTCGACCTGGTCTAGTGTTATTGTTCTTGAAACAAACCTCCGATTGCTACCTATAGGGGTGTCAAGTGTTAATCTAAATGTACCTAACTAATGCGGCCCTACAGCATAGGATCAGTTAGGATTTGAAAAGAGTGACCTTTGACTACTACCTATGTTTAAGTGACATTGGTGCGTTGATCTAATTGTACCTGATTGATGCTAAGATGACCCTAGAATATGTAAACCATCAAGGACTCGTCTAGAGCAAAGACATGGGATAGGGACATAATGATGACTTATTGTTTAGTTTGGATGTTGAGAGTTTTTTTTGCTATGCAAACGCGCATACTATGTCAGCAATAGCATCCCCTGTTGATGTGAAGGCCCAAACCCAATTCCTAGGAATCTTAACTTACCAAATGAACATGTGTGTGGGAGAAATAAGGTTGGAAGGTCTACCACTTGGTAGTAAGTGTGATTGACTAACATTTGTTACTTGTGTTGATTGCCTCATGTGCATGCATTCATGCATGCATTCACACATGCATGCATTCATGCATCCTTGCATACACAACATAGCATGCTAACCCCTTGTTTTGCAGCATCATCAATCCCCCTAAGAAGGCCCTAAATAACATGCACTTTCAAGCAATCCGAAACATAGTTCAGACTAAAATTCGAAAAGCTCTACAAGGAGAAAGGCAAAAGAGTGAAAGTATGATGCCACCACTGCCAGGACACTTACTCCCACTTGATTTTGAGATGCCCCCTATGGAGAGGTTCAATGGCACTTCAGACCCGAGACTTCACATCATGCAATTTGACTTCATCTTGGAGGCAATGCTCCTTAAGCCAGCACAAGCACCAAGAGTGTTTCCTTTATCCTTAGAAGGAACCGCTTTAACATGGTACCAGGCGCTGCCTTTCAAGGTTCAAAATGATGCTAGATTTCTTAAAGATCATTTCAAGGATTTCTTCCTCCCAAAGACAGGGGAGACAGTCCTTGAGATTCCGCAGGACGTTCCAGTGATTGATTTGAGCCGCTTATTGTCAAATAATTTTAACTATCTGTATGAGAAGAGGCTGCTCATCCTCAAAGTTTCAGGACCCCCTAGCTTGACATTGCATCAAGGACCTAATGTGTGAAGGTACTGTAAGTATTGTGTTTGCCTGGGACATGAAGTTGATCACTGTAGTATGTTGAGAGAACTCCTGGATGTAATCATTACCAGAGATAAGCTGGAAGAAAAAGAACCTGAGAAATTCTACAAGCCTAAGACTCCCAAGAGGAGAGTGAGCCCTAGGGATGATCTGTTTGGGGGTAGCCGGAAGGGTTCAGCGCAAGATTTGTTTGATAGGATGCTCACTATAGGGCTCATTCCATAGATGATGCATACAGGGCCTCTCCCAGACATGAACACCCCTTATTCCCAGTTTCATCACCATAATGGACACTACTTGGAAGAATGCCCAACTTTCATTTTTGAATTCCAAAAGCTTGTTCAACAGGGAGTGATTATAGATGTTGGTCAAGGAATGTGGGGCTTTGTTGATGAATGGATTCTTGTTAATGAAGGATTGTTGGGAGACTCGACTACTTTAGAGTTTACACAAGATGAGAATCGTTGGATGAGAGATTATTTAATCTTATATCATGCTGATGAGATGCCAGCGCTACTACAGTTCATGGAAGATCAACAAGAAAAAGAGCTAAAGAAGAGCGACAGAACAAAAGACATGGGAATCTGAGGCATCATCCAAGATCCTGGCTGCTTCATAGGATTTAGAAATCTTTGTTTGAGAAAATTTGTTTAGTAGTTTGTCTAGACCTTCTCTTAAAATAATGTTAATAAAAAGCAGCCTCTTTTCTTTTTGTTTTCTTTTCAAAAGTCAATGATATAAATGCCGATTTTGCTTACTTGTGTGATGTTTTACTTGATGGCACTGTGCATTGCATAGATCATACCATAAGCATTTTTGACATTAATTCTGTGCAAACTCATTCTATTAATCTTGGCACAAAAGATAATCCAAAGGAAATAGCACTTGCATTTGATATTGCTGCTAATGAGAGAGAAAATTTTGAAAAAATATTAGATAAAAGAAGAGTATTTGCATGGACATATGACAACATGCCAGGTATCGACAGAAGCATTGTAGAACACCACATGCCTATAAATCAAACAAGAAGCCAGTCAAACAGAAGCTGCGAAGACTCAGACCAGAATGGGTGAAGCTTATTAAGGAAGAAGTGGAGAAGCAACTCAAAGCCAGGTTTCTAGAGGTTGTCAATTATCTAGAATGGTTGGTCAATATAGTCCCGGTGCCCAAGAAAGATGGAAGGGTGAGAATGTGCGTAGACTACAGAGATCTGAACAAAGCATCGATGAAGGATGACTTCCCACAGCCCCATATTGATGTTCTAGTTGATAGTGCTGCATCAAGAGCTATGTATTCCTTCACTAACGAGTTTGGTGGCTACAATCAACTCATGATGGCACTCATAGATAAGATCAAGACAACCTTAATCACGGAATGGGGTATCTATTGCTACAAAGTCATGCCATTTGGATTGAAGAATGCCGGGGCAACCTACCAAAGGATGGCCACAACTCTATTCCATGACATGATGCACAAAGAAATCGAGGTCTATGTACATGACATGATGGTCAAGTCATCAACCAGGGAAGGACACTTTGAAGCATTAGATCGATTCTTGGCAAGGGTTGAGAGGTACAATTTGAGGATCAATCCAAAGAAATACATCTTTGGAGTAACTTTAGGGAAGCTCCTTGGACACGTGGTGAGCCAGAGAGGGATTAAGGTAGATCCGGACAAGGTGAAAGCTATTGAAGACATGCCAGCACCTAAGACTGAGAAGGAAGTAAGAATTTTTCTAGGGAAGGTCCAATACATTAGCAAGTTCATCTCCAGATTAACTATGATCTGTGAGCCCATCTTCAAGCTGCTTAGAAAGGGCCAGAAGATATAATAGGATGAATAATGTCAAATACCGTTTAACAAGATCGAACAATACTTGATGAGCCCACCTGTTCTACAGCCACCAAGGGTAGGAAAGCCATTAATATTGTATTTGGCCTTGGAAGATGATGCTATAGGATCCATGATCGCACAAGAGGATGAAGATGGAGTTGAGCATGCTATCTACTATCTTAGTAGGAAGTTGTTATCCTACAAAGTAAAATATGACGTTGTTCAGAAAACCTGCTTGGCGGTGATATGGACAACTAGGAAGCTGAGGCACTACTATCAATCCTATAGAGTTCAAGCTGTGGCAAAGGTTAATCCACTACGCTATTTGTATGAAGCTCCGGTACTAGTGGGAAAGCTTGCTAAATGGTTGGTGTTGCTAACATAGTTTGACATCCAATATTGGACTAAGAAGACCATTAAAGGGAGAGTTGTAGCAGAGTTTCTAGCCCTTAATCCTATAGAAGGGCAGGAAACGTGGGAATATGATTTTCCTAATGATTCTTTAAACCTGATAGAAGCAAACGGGTGGAAGCTCTACTTTGACGGGGCAGTCAACCAGAAAGGAGCTGGAGTGGGAGCAATCCTGATCACACCAGAGGAAGAGAACATTCCTTTGGCCAAGAAGCTAGATTTCAAAGTTACTAATAACATGGCAGAGTATGAGGCATGTGTGTTCGGCTTAAAAGTAGCAATTGCAGTAGGAGCAAGGAATCTCACCATCTATGGGGACTCAATGCTCATAATCAGTCAAGCCTCTGAGAACTAGGAGGTCAAAAATGAGAAGCTAAAGCCTTATGCTGAGTACATTCATATGCTCACCCTAAGTATAATGAATTGTACTTTTGCACACTTGCCGAGGGAAGAGAATCAAATGGCTGATGCACTTGCAACCCTAGCATCTATGTGGGATAATCCAGAAGATATAGCTATGAAGCCACTGGTGATGTGCAAATCAAGGATTCCTCATTACCAGGGGGAACGAGTAATGACTATATATGGGCCGAAGGAAAAGCCATGGTTCTACGAGGTTTTGAGATTCCTGAAGAAGGGAGAATACCCAGAAGGAGCTTTGGGAAAGAAGAGTCATGCTCTAAGAGTTACTTCAAGGAATTACACTTATCATGAAGGGATGTTGTACAGACGAGCTCCAAACGGGATGCTGCTTCGATGCCTTGATCAAGATGAAGTAGAAGAAATTATAAAAGAGATCCATGCTGGGGTTTATGGGCCTCACATGAATGGGCATACCTTGGCAAAGAAGATAGTCAGACAAGGGTACCACTAGGACTCTATGGACAGAGATTGCGTAAAGCTGGTCAGAAAGTGTCATGAATGCTAGTTGCATAAGAATCAGATTCATCTGCCACCTACTGAACTGCACAACATAACATCTCCTTACCCTTTCTTAGCTTGGGGGGATTGACATCATTGGAGAAATAAGACCAACAGCTTCTAATGGTCACAAATACATTGTCGTGGCCATTTAGTATTTCTCCCGGTATGTGGAAGTAATCTCACTGCCAACAATTACTGTAAAGAATATGGCTGAATTCATCAACAAAAAGCTCATCAATAAATTTGGACAACCTCATCACATAGTCTCAGACAATGGGGTTCAGTTCCAAGAAGAAACGGGAGATCTGCTAGAAGAAAAGGGGATTGAACATCACAGGTCATCGCCTTATAGACCTCAAGCCAACGGAGCAGTGGAAGTAGCTAACAAGACTATTAAAAATCCTGGCCAAGATGGTGAAGACCTATACAGATTGGGCAGACAAATTACCCTTCGCTCTCATGGGTTACAACACAACCATGAGGAGTGCAACAGGGGAAACTCCCTATTCTTTGGTGTTTGGAGGCGAAGCTGTGTTGCCAATTGAGACTCAGGTCAGATCGCTGAGAGTGGCTCTAGAAGCAGGAATTCTAAAAGCACAATGGGCTGAATCGAGATACAAACAGCTATTGTCTTTAGAGGAAAGACAGAAGAAGGCTCTGCATCACACTTAAGTGTATCAATAGAGGATAGCCAGGGCATTTAACAAAGGAGTTAGAGTCAGGAAAATCAAAAAAGGAGATTGGGTACTAAAGCAAGCTAGGCCAATTCCTTTTGACCAGAGAGGAAAGTTCAAGCCAAACTGGGAAGGCCCATATCTGGTCAAGAAGATTTTGCCCAACGGAGCTGTGAAGATCTCAGATCTAGAAGGGAACGAGTCTAGAGAACCCATTAATCTGGATAGTCTTAAGAAATACTACCTTTAGAAAAATGTGTAATAATAAATAAAAGCTCGATGAGTTAAAAATCCATCTAGACGGCTCATCCAAAAATTAAGGCACCCGCTGGAGTGAAAACCTCATAAGAAGGCATTCCATGCAAAAATTAGGGCAAGCCTGCTAGGGTGAAAACCTCAGAAAGAGATAGTCTAGGCAAAAATAAAGAGAGAAGAAAGTAAGATAGCAATAATATCCAATGTAATTTGTTAAAGTACGCTCATTGTGCTAATATAAATAGAATAAGCCTTGCATGAGAAAATTGTCAAACCTACTTATGATATTTGATTCTATGTTTGCATAACTACAAAGATAAAACATTGCATGAATAAAGTAAACAGTTATGAGACTTGTTTTTTTTTTCCATCTGATATTGTTAAAACCAGCTTCCAATGCATTTCTTGAGTCTTCTCTAGCTCTCTTTATGTGATTTATGTTACTTGCATCATATAACTCAGCATTTCTACCATCACCATCAGACAGTTCAGCCTATACAATAAATTCAATCATAGGAACAGCACTTGCCAGATCAACTCAAGCCTTATAATCATCATCAGTGGTAACTCTGCCAGTGAAAGCTAGATTCCTCACAATAGTCCTGCCAGCCCAACATATACAGTTATCCCAAAGGAAGTAAAGGGGGTAATAGCATAAGTGTGAAAGTAGGAACAGTAGCTAGAGGATCTAGAGTACGAGGTTATGAACCTTGCCCAAAATCCCCTCAAAATCTTCAGACAGGGGGCAGAGCTCAACCCGTGGCATCTTGGGAAGTTCAGAGTCTAAAAGGAGTCAAAAATAGAGTAGAAAGTCATAACTAACCGCATCTATAGATGGAATAACACCAGCAACCAAGATTTTGCGGATTAGGGGATTCTAAGCATATCATTTCATGCATACATCATAGAAAAATAGGAAAACATGCATATATGTACATAAATCATAAAGTACAGGTACATGTCTAAGAGAATGAGAAAAAAATAAATAAAGTATCTCCAGAATAGTTCAAACAAGCCAGAGAAAGCAACATCTAAGGCTCTCGATCGTCATGGTCTGCCTCCTGATGAGAATAATCTCTAACAACAATCGTGTCAACAGGGACATCCACATCCTCGTCTTGATCACCCGAACTCAAAGCTGCAGCTACCTCTAAAACATGGAGACGAGTCCTCAAGTAATGGTTCGTCTGTGAGGCACGCTCGTAAGCTTATCGCCAAGCATCACAAGCCTCAACAGTGAGAGCCTTACTAGCATGAAAATAGCCAGCAAGACGGGCAACCTCAGCAGTCGAGATCTGAGAAAGAAAGCAAGTCAGAATAATAGAGTACAATTCAAAAAAAGCAAAAAGTTTGAGAAACTTACATGAGTGCATGCGTGAGAAAAAGTGATGTAAGGCGAAGTAGGAGTCAAAGTATGCTCCACGTTACTATTAGGAGAATGGTAAAGCACAGTGTAACCTGGAAAAGAAGTGATCACACCTGGAACGTAGTCAGCAGGGTCCTCTAAAGGATGCCTATGAACTGGTCGCTGAGACTGCTGTCGGGTAACTCTAACCCCAGGCATGGTCCCAATCATCCGAGGTGGTCGCTGGAAAGTATGTGTGGTACTAAACCATCTCTTTAACAATGACTGCATAGAATGGCGATCACAATGACAACTCGCCTGATCCTCAGATTGAGTAGGTAAAGCACTGGCAAATGGTCCAAATCCAGCCTGATGAACCAATGTACGCACCTCGAATGCCATCACTCTCCAAACCTCATGGGCTTTATAGAAATTGAACTTTTGATCAAAGGTGACAGTATCTCTCTACAATAGGTAAGTACATGTATGATTTCAAAATTCTAACTCGATTGTATTTCTTATGATTTTTTTGTCATTTTTATCAAATTTTGACTAACTTAGGAAGCTAAAACATGCATATACACATTTATAGCATCAATATAAGTATAATTTTACATTTTAGACAGTCAGAACATGCATTTTTAGCCCCAAAAGACCCAAAACTCATCCGAAGTGGTGTTTAGGGGTCCAACGCTAGTTGGACTGGCGTTGCAACCCTTCAACGTCAGTTGGACTGGCGTTGGTTCCTCCAGGTGGTGTTTTACAGCATTTTTTCACCCATTTTATAGAAATTAAAGAAAATACACAATACCCAGCCATGCAATGATGAAATTAACGTGTTAGAACACTTACCCGGCCTCTATCCCGAAGAGAAATGTGTTTTTTGATGGAAGAAAGAGGTGAAACCTTGTCTCCATAAACTAAACCTCCATTATAAACTTTGCAAGTTTCTTCCTTAGTTTCAAAAATGGAGATATAATCCCATTGAGGAAGAAGACGAGGGTCTAATACAGCTGGAAATGCCATTTCAACAAGTTTAAAATCAAAGCTTTTGGTTAGAAATTGAAAAGAAAAGAAAATGAACAAAAATGGTGAAAAAGAAGAAAATAAGGAGGAAGAAGAATGTTGTGCACGCTACTTTGAATGTCAAAGCCACTTTAGTCCCTGAAGAAAATTTTCAAATAAGGACAGAAGTTTTGATGCAAATAGGTCCAAAATCAAGATTTAAGGCAATGAAAGGCTAATTTGAGTCCAATTGGGAACAAAATTCAGAAGATCAGCAAGAATTATAGATAACTACAGTTAGAATGATAGAGATGAAAGAGGAAAATTATAGAAAACCTCAGAAAGCTCTAGAAATATCCCAAGAAAATTCCAGAAAATTCCTAGAAAATTCTTGAACATTTTCTAAGACCTAAATACAGTTTCAAACTCTGAAAGTATTTGAAACTAATCCTAAAAAACCTTGTTTTAAACTCTGAAAGTATTTAAAACAAGTATTTTGTTTCAAACTCTGAAAGTATTTGAAACAATTTTGATCCAAACCTTTTTAAATTCTGAAAGCATTTAAACGAGTGAGATCAAACTATTCCAAAATCTGAATGTATTTGGAATTCAATCCCGATCCAAACCTCATTTTAAATTCTGAAAGCATTTAAATGAGTGAGATCGAACCTTATCCCAGACCTTGAAAAGGACTTTTCCCTAGTGCAATAACTTCTAGAATTGAAGTCTCAGAAAGCAGACATTCCCCAGTGGAGCATTACCAAGAAGATGATTCTTAAATCTTAGAGGATTGCCCTCAACCAAAAGAGAAAGCATAAAATCCCCAGTGAAGCAATTTCAAGTCCCCAACGGAGTTAATATTGCTAAGATTTCCCTCCAAAGAAAATTAACACCATTCCCATAGAGTCAAGTCGAGGCAGCTAGGTCCGAGACAAGATTCTATACTCCAGACCTAAGGTACGCATTTCTTTTCCAAAAATTATGTGGTTAGTGCTTTCTCATCATTTTCCATACTATTGGTTAATGTTCCAAACCTTCGACAAAGCGGGGGCAAACTGTAGACACCTAATTTTTTGATGCAGGAATGTGTATGTGGCTTGGAGGCCCTATGATAATAGCATATGCTTTAGATAGCATAAGTTGAATGATGTTGGCTTCTTGTTAATCACTTTGTAGCTTTTGAAAATGTTTTGAAACTCGAAAAACCCGTTTTGAGTCAAAACTTCCCTATTTTAAACCTAATCGTGCAAAATTCAAACGGTTTTGGCCATATCTTCTTGTGTGAGTCTCAAAATGTCCTGAAACACTAATAAAAAGTAGATTGGATCATTCTGCACATTTTTGTCTCTAATACGGTTTTTCAAATTCGGACGTTCCGGGCCTCAAACGGGCCTCTGAAGGGACAAGCACCACTAAAGGGCCTCCAACGCCAATTGAAGTGGCGTTGACCCTTCCCAACGCCACTTGAAGTGGCGTGGACATCCTTTGGCCGTCCAAATTGTAGATTTTGATTTTTTTTCAAACTCCAAATGATCAGATAAGGCTAAGCTTCGTTCCAAATCAGTTTTCAAGCTGGAGATAAGATAGAAATGGTGATTATCATCTGTTTGTCATTTCCTATCATTATCTCTTGATTTTTAATGGATTTTCATTGAATTATCACTCTTCAAAATGAATTTCTATCACTTTTCTTTCTTCAAGATTTATCTGTAAGCTAGGTCAGATGAATTTGACTCCCCTAAAGCCCAAGAATGTGGCCATATTCAGATGATTAATCCCCTAGAATGGGTAAACATCAACCTGAATCTAGATAGGGATAAGAATTCAATGACTTGAGCTCATATTCTTATCATTTTCTGCCTATAAAAGGCATTGTTTTCTCCTTGAGAAGGGGGTTGGTTGATGAGTGCATAGAAAATTCATTTTTTTGATCTTACTTAATTCTAAACTTGGGTTTTTGGAAGCTAAAATCAATCTACTACAAAGATTTTGACTTAGAAAGCCTAGGCAACCTTTGCATTGGTGTTTTTGGTGTTTTTTGAGAAGAATACTACCTGCCATTTCAATTCTTGGTGATAGCAACAACGAAGCTTTGTTCTACATCATTTGACGCTCCCTGAGGGTATTCAAGCCAACTCCAGAGAGTTTTCAGGTAAGTTTTTTGGGTTTTATTTGTTGTTTTGATCATCCATTGCATGATTTGATATGAATAACATGTTTTGGTGATTTTAGATGTTTATTGGCATGTTCTATGGCATGTTTTGAATGTTTAAGTGATGTAAAATGATGTTAAAATGTTCTGTATACATGTTTTCTATTTCTAACAAGTTTCTACAATATTAATATAATTATGGGTGAGATATGAGATTATTTGATGTTAAAATGATTTTTTGATGAATATTTGAGTGGTTTTAATGCATCAAAAGTGCATCTTTTGGGTGAAAATATGTTTTTGATGTGTTTTGATGCATGTTAACATGTTCTAGAATTAACAAGGTTGATTTTAGGTTTAGAACATTCGATTTTGGCATGTAAATTGTTTGAATATTGCATTTTGTTGCATTTTCCACGATTTTCTGCATTTTTCTTTGGATCTTTGCTTGCACTGGCGTTATGGCAGTTGAACTAGCGTTATCCAGTTGAAGTGGCGTTAGTATGCCTACAATGCCAGTCCTACACTGGCGTTGGAACCTTGAAGTGGCGTTGGGACTATTTTGGCTTTAAAAATGCTTTTCATGTGGAATTAAGTGACGAGGTAAGCTTCTAATCCTTCTTGGGTAGTTGTAGTGTGTTTTTATGCATGAAAAATGACTAATAATGTTTATTTGGTAATTAAAATAGGTTAAAACAAGTTAGAAACCTAGGTTGTGTTGTTTGTTGCTAATATGTGTTTTAATCACCTTTGGCATGTAATTTGATTTTTAACTATATTTGGTAAATGTGTTAAAATGAATCATGTTTGTTAATAATAGAAACCAATATTTTCATAAATGTATAATGCATGTAAAATGTAGGATTTGTTTTGCTTTATTTGCTTTGATATAATTGCCATTGAGGAAATAAAGGTTAGAATAATTCTAGAAGTGGCTAGTAAGAATCACGCCCTAAGAATGCAGTAGTCCGATCACAGAATCTCTGGGGTCAATGTGTCTTTGCATTCTTAGGGGAATCGAGACGTACAACATGTAAGATATTCTTGATGCTGATTCAGGTGGGGACTCACTATTAGCTCCCTCATGCTAAACATATAGTACCGCAGTCGTCAGTCAGGCTGGGACCACTGAGGTAACCCCTATTTGTCTATAGGGACATTATTGTGCTAAAAAACAAATGATAACCCAAACACTTGATGAACACTTAGATGCTTGAGTCTGGTGTGATGATGCTTGTTCACTCGTCTGAGTCTTGTTCCTCTCATTCTTTAGAGGCAATTGACAGGGGCTATCACTTATTGGACTTCATGGCTTCAATTTACTCAATTTAGAGTCAATCATCATATAATTCTTCAATGCTTCTTGGATTCATCATTTACATATGGTCAACCCAAGTCGGAAGCACATTTCAAACCACCATTTAGACTTGATCCTTTTCAGAAGGTTTGCTCTTCACGAGGGCAACTTTATTTCTCCATCTGATAATCAGGAATTCTTAAAAGGACTATCCATCTTTTTGCATGGTCATCTCTAAATATTGCAAAGCGATTTCTAGGGTAGCATTTTGAGAGAATTGCTTCTTAAAAACCTCATTGAGAGTATTCCAATTAGCTTGAGTGGTTATTGATTGAGAATGGTACCAATCTAAAGCCATTCCTTTCAAAGAGAGAGGAAACAGTCCCAACCAACATTCAAGGTGGTAGTAGACATGATGGTGATGTATTGCTTAAGGTGAATCCTCGAATCTCCAGCCCCGTTGTTAACACCTAATTTTTGGATGTAGGAATGAGGAAGTGGCTAGAAGGCCCAGTGATGATCATTCATGCTTTAAAAGCATGAATTGAGTTGACAATAGCTTTCTAGAGATTGCATAACCATAATCAAATCATTTTCTAAGCTTTCAAAGCATGATTCTACCTAAAACTTCTGTTTTAATTATAAATAGTGCATCTTCCAAATGGTTTTATCCATAACTTTCTCTAAAAGTATTGGAATGACTTGAAATTATTATGGTTGATAGTTGAGGCCATTCTGTACATTTTTTCTTTTATACATTTTTGCAAAATCCGACGTTTGGAGGCCCAATGCCTCTCTTCTGAGTGGAATTGGGCCCAACAGCACTCTTCTAAGTGGAGTTAGACCCAACACCACTCATGTGACTGGCATTGGACTCAACGCCACAAGGAAGACTGGTGTTGGTCCCTCAATGCTAGTATTACAATTTCAGGTGTAAAAGGCCTGATTTTAAGTTCTTTCGGTATAGAATGATCCATACGAATTATGCACGCGTTCCAAGGCCCTACAAGACTATTTTTGACCAAATATCCTTTGCTTTAAGCTTAAGTCATTATTTTTAACTAGGACAGTGATGATTTTAAACCCTAGCTTAAGAAATAAACTAATATACATATAAATACTTATCTTAAATCAGATTTTAAGGGAGGACGACAACTCATACAAATTTCAGGGTTTAGTTCTTCATATTAAATCTCTAGAATCACTAATAGCTACACAAAATCACTTTTTCATTTGTAGAAACACAAAGACCTTTGAAGTTTGCATATTTTTTGCATCAAAAGGTGGTTTCAAGCATCCAAGTTCATCCTAAGAAACATTCCAGCTGCTGTAATTCTCTAGAAAGCAACCACAAAGTCACTCAATTCAGATCTGAGGGTACTCAAGCACTTCCAATTCGATTCCTTGCTAGGTAAGTGTTCTAATCCTTAGTTTTTATGATGTTTTCATGATTGTTTGCATGTTTTCATGATTTGCTTGAAGTTTTAATGCATTTTTCTTTGCTATAATTTTCTTTTAACATGTTTAAATGAGGTTTATGCATGTTTCTTTGGTTTAAATGTCATTAAATGCCATGTACATACATAGTGAATGCTTAAAGTTGCTTTCTTTGCATGTTT
>CANYLF014883248.1:0-16948 GCA_948193215.1 Bocquillonia castaneifolia
AAAAATATAGCAATTGACCACTCTCAGTAATTTTTCATTTAATATACAAAATTAATTAATTAATTAATTGCTCACTTAATATACCATAATAATTAAATTTACCTATTTATATTTCACACAACAATTAAATATTAAATTTCATCATGCATCCCAATAATCCAGGGGTACAACTGGGGTACCTCACACACACAAAATAACTTATTTCCTCACATGACTAGCGATTATATTCCATTCCCTTAAATTCTGATGCTCTTTATCCAAAACCTATACGAATAAATGTTCAATATAATTTTTACTAATTTTTAGAACACAATTATGATTCAAATTATTTATTTAAAAACACCGCTAAAATTATATAAAAAGGCTTTTAGAGATTACCGGCATCTAATCTTTATATTTCAATTACACCAATCGAGTTGGCATATTTTATCGATGAATAGTATTGTAAATAGTACCCATGAATAGTACCCGTGGGCACATAGGTGGGGTCCACTTGTGGGGCCCGCCGTTGGGGTCCATGTGGGGTTCGCTAAGTGACCTGTACAAACGGTACCAGAATTAAATCCTGAAAACACCAACGAACTCCTCTCAAGCTCTAGATTAGAGATATATAATTAGTTTTATAAAATAATAAACGTATTTAACAGAAATTGAGAAAATCTGTTTAGAATTTCTTACCTCAGATGTGAAAATTCTACCCGATAAAACCCTATTAATTGACCACTTAAAATGAAGGTTGAGAGACCAGGAATCCATTGAAATTAGAATCATTTGATTCTAACTCTATATTTGAAAGTTATGAGAGTTAAAATTTGAGAGAACTTTTTTTAATGATGAAGAAGAAGAGAAATCGAGGCTCTGCCTCTTTCTTTTCTCTTTACTAATACTAAGACTAATAATAATAATAATAAAGTTGATAATGATGTTATTGATGATGGTGTATTATAATAATAATAATAATAATAATAATAATAATAATAATAATAATAAAGATGATGATGATGTTTACGGTTAATTACTTTATTAACTTTTAGATATTTTATAAATTACAACTTAACTTTTATAATAATGTTTCTTATAATTACATATGAACTGAATTATAAAATTTCTTTTAAATAATATTTATAAATCCTCCAAAATATTATTTTTTATTTATTAATATTTTAGGATGTTACATTTTCACACACACACATATATAATTTTAACAAAATAAAATAGAATTCCAATCAAGCACTGATAATTATTGTATACTTGTATCAATAATGTGTGTAGTATCATAAACACAAGCTGATTTGCTTTTATTTAAAAAAAAAAAAGTTGATTTGCTAGAAGTCTGAAGTTGTTCACACTTCAAAAAAACAAGAAATGTTAATGCTTGATGGACCATGTACTTGACTATAAACAGAATGCAATAGCTATAACACCAACAGCTAGAATCTGGATATTTGATTAGTAGTTCAAAATATCGATATTTTCTCCAACCTAATTTCCACCAAAAGCAAAAAACTATAACCAAAATTATCTTTAAATAGAAATGATATTCATTTCATGCTGTGAGCTACCCCATCAGCCAAGTAAAAGCAAGCTCATGGCACTAATGTATCCTATAGATGGGGAAATGGAAGCACAATATGTTAATCACTTGCTGAATCCACTCATTTTCAGCTGTGTGAGCTTCACTCCACTTCAGAGCCTCAAGACAGCTGCTGCCGCAGGATTTGCAGTTGAAGTGGCTTCTGACTGTTGTGGCATGGAATTTTGTGAAAATTGAGGATCTAAACTTGCACCTACTGCTGCTGTAGATTGGTAAGCCTGGAAAGGAAATTGTGGTGGAAATGAAGCCTGAGAGGAATAGAAAGGTTGATGGCCTGTTTGTGTGACTGGATTGGGAGGGTAGAGTGCCTGAAGCCCTGTTGGTCCATATATAGCCTGATGACCTTCAAATCGTTTAAGCTTAGCGATGTGCTTCTTACCAGCACGATGGCGTTCAAGAACCTCCCGTGTATCACATTTAATATTGCATAAGTCGCAAATTAAGGGAATTACCACTTTAGGTTTGGGTGGTTCAACTGGTAGTCTATGACTTTCATAGGTCTTCATGCGTTTCCCTCCCCTACCACCCTTCATTTTGCGCTTCATTCCACGTCTTCTAGCATCGAACAGATTCTTCTTTGGTCGCTTTCCTTGCTGAACAGATGAAGACTCCCCTGGAACTTCAGGTTTTTCCATTGTATTATCTTGCAGATTGTTCTCTGTTCCGGGTTCATTGCTGGGAACCTCAGAGGGTACATTTTCCATGGACTTCTGCTCTTCAATATCTTGTGCAAACTGAGGCTCCTGAGACTCTTCTGGCTTACTAGTTATACGTTCCTGATCATTCTGTATTTCTTCCCCTGGTTTGACAGCATTTTTCATCTCTTCAATCCTGAGTAAGTTTTTTTTGTGCCGCTTTCCATTCTTGTGCTGCTCAAGAATTTCCAAACTAGAGCAATCTACCCTACAAAGTTCACACCATGCAATCTGTGCAGGTCGGTGCTTAGGTGCCACCGTTTCTGGTGCTGGAGCAGATTGACCTGCCTCACCAGCTGTGTGTTCATTGGCAGCAGAAGATTCTGCACGGGAAGATGTTGATTTCACATGTGGTTGCAAGTGCCTAGAACGGGCCTTGCCACGGCCACGGCCTCTTCCACGAAGAGGAGGGGCAGAAACATGGTTCTGAACAATACTTCCTCTGCGACCCCCTCGGAATTGCCCACCACCTCTTCTACCACCACCCCTATATGGATGTTGACCATCCTGCACAATATAAGTGATTCCAATTTTCAAGAATGTAGAAGATAAAGAATCAAATGAAAAAATCCATAATCTGTGTCCAATGTGCCAAGTAGAAAGACGCAATCAAAAGTCACATAAACTGCATCGACTACAGCATTAAGATGAAAAGTAGCCAATAAATTTGAGTACTTCCACTGCTTCACTGCAGTTCTAATCCCCCAACATATGTTTCATTGTTATATTGAACTTATGCGTAAACTCATCCCTGCCACAATTTCCTTGCTAAGATCAATGTGTTTAATCTTAAAAAAAAAAGTAAATGCAAATTGAAAATGAATTTTCGGAAGTACTAGAATTGATCTCAAACATGCTGTAAAAAAATCATCCTCCCTATGCTTTATGAGATAATATTCACAAATCAGATTTCAGTAAACAGAAGCAAATAATTTTAGGCTTTTTAGCTGAAACTTGAACATCCATCAGCAGCACCCAACAACCTAAACCTGTCAGAAACTCTGTTGCTCTGGCTATTCATTATACCTAAGGACCCTGTCTTACACTGGAAGGGACATGGGTACTTGGGTATGGTTCTCCAAATATAAGAAGCGGTATGAGAAGACATTTGAATGTACCTGTATCGGACAAGGCTATGTATCCGACACTTGTACTGAAGTCTGAGCAACATAGGTGGAAAAAAATAAATTTCTGACAGGATCAAAGTTGTTTTAGCCAGATTTAGTACAGAACCTGCCAAAAGAGAACTTCTGGCATTTTCCAAGCTAATCTGGAGTGGACCTTCTTTAAGCACCAGTGTCCTTAGGCAAGTGAATTAAAAGTACCATACCTATTCTTTCTGCCAAGCAATCCAAGACCAATGAATGAAAATGGCTCCTGATTCAACATCTCTAGTTGGCAAATGACAAATTTCAGCAACTCCCTTGGCCTAATGGAATTCATAGTTCTCCAACATCAATAGAGTTTACAGGCAAGAATCAGTTGGTGATAATAGAATACAAAGTGACCAAAGCGGTAACTTGTAAGATATCCACCCCTCACCAGAATTTTGCTTGGTGTTATAATTGCTGGAATGAATTGATCAAAGTCCAAAAATCATCCTGATATTAGTTGTTAGTAACTCAATGAGTTAAAGATCGGCTAAACTCAGCCCAGTTTTTAGTCTAAACCTCACAGCCATAAATTGAAACAAATTTCTGGACAACAAGAAACTACGAAGCTTTAAAATGCACAAAAGACACTAGTTGTCAATCTTCACAGACAAAGACTAAACGTCAGGCTCAGTTGCTAAACCTAAAATTTTAGTTCCATTTCAATATCAAGCAATGCTCATCCTCTTCAGACATTTCACAAAAGATATGGTTGAACATTGCACCACTGTGAACAATCGTGTTTTGTTAGCTAATCCATTCAGACTGCATGATATCTGGCTGTGAACTCCAACTAAAATAAGGAAATGCTGTAAAATATAGTACATGCCGAAGAATTTCCTAGGAAATCTGAGTGAAGAAACCCAAACAGTTAAATCATCAAGCACACCAGACAGTTGTTACTGAACAGCCAGATCTAAGCTTAAGTTTTGCAAACTCAGCAAGATGCCAGCTTACAGTATGTAAACTGAAAATTAAGGGAAGGTATAAAATTTAACACAAGCGCAAACCATGCTTTCTTTCACAGTCGTTCACAGTTCAAGAATGGAACTACAGTTTCATGTCCTTTCAAGTCTCTCCATCTAGATAAAAAAATTTGATCATATGTCTTTCCAACTACAGACCTTGAAGTGTTCTATGAAATATCATCCTAGCTGAATGACGATCAAACATCTATGAGAACAAAGAACACCTTTATAAAATTAAACCTATAATTCTTTTTAGCTCAATATCAAAACTTCATCCAGCCAAACCAATTGATGCTTTCTTTCAGCTTCATTAAGAAAGTTACTTTTATTCAACAAAAAACACATAAGATATGAAACTAAAAGTATGGTTAAGTACGATGAACAGGAAGATGAAGCCAATGCACAAGGATCTGAAACTTCTACCATGAGACAGACACACACACAAAGTATTTGAGGCTGAAAGAGTTTTATGTTGTTGTGGACTAACAGCTAAGTCCTCGAAAGACGTTTCTACAATGTGCTCTTAAATTTTACTTTGCATCATGGAGTGACCTGATCCTACTGACCAACACGTCCTCACATAAAAATGGTACAATCTAATCATTTTAAATATTCTCATGAAGGAAAGGAAGCTAAATCTGCAATTTAAACATTGGCACAAACAGTGGTGATTTCAAACTTTCCAAAACATATGTGCAATAGATCATTGAACCAAAGCATGACCTTGGATAACTCACATGAGATCACAGAGCCAAAACCAGGTTTCCACATGTTGTACAATATAGTTGTCCACACACACAGAGCACAAGCATCCTTTAGCAGACAAGTGAAAGTTTCCAGAAAAAGAAAGTGAAAAACCTCATAAATTTCACTCAGTTAAAGTCTGCACAACAGCAATAAAAATCCCAAAAAAATACCTTGTAAGAATTAACCACACATAGAACAGGTTTAAAATACTTAAATTCTTAACAGCAAGCTGGGGCAGCAGTAAATGGCAAAAACTATATATTAACACAAATTAACATACATAAAGCAAATTCACGAAACAATGAATGAGAAGCCAAGAAATCTAATCTTTTAAATAGCCTTAGGCTACAAGAAATCAAACATCAAACTTCCCTCTATATAAACCTACCAAACACGCTAACAAATGCCCTTCCAAATGAACTGTCACCAGAAGAAAAAAAAAATTAATGTAGGTATGTGCCAAGCACATACAAATATATGGAGAAAGAGTAAGAGAAATTGCATGAACAAAACTAATCTGCCATAGCAGAAGTGCACAATCATTATAAGCAGGGTTTAGTATCACATGTAAATAGGATTTTTTTTTTTTTTAAAGAACATGTAAATAGTTAAAGAGTTGCACAGAACATAAGTAAGCTACTCGTCTCCTTCCATCTAAGTTGATGCAATATCTTATCTTACACAATGTAAAGTTCTTTCCTTTACACTAAAAATAAGCATGATTCAAATACCCACATCACAATTTCGACTCACATTTACAGTAACAACAGCAAAAAGAAAAATGCAACAGTAAAATTAAAAGAAAAGGCATCATTTTTTTAACATCAAATATTTCACCATACCGAAGCACGCACTGAAACATGAGCAAATCCTGGAGTATTGACAGCGGGTGGCAACCCACCCATGGCCCTCTCCGCCGCGTCCATGGTTCCCGCGAACTGCGTCAACTGCTCAAGGGCAGCGATGGCCGCAGCCGCCGCAGGATTCAACCCACTGGCAGGAGGCACAGCGGCAGAACTTACCGATACCGGAGCCGGAGGCTGAGGCTGAGGCTGAGGCTGGGGCGGAGGAGGATAAGCACTCTGTTGGAGTTGGTGGGCCCCACCAGAATCGGAAATTTGGGGAGGAACAGAATCGGGTTGATAATAAACCGGCGGTGGTTGCTGCTGCTGCTGTTGATAATAAGCATAATTTTGATGAAGTGGGTCATATTGTGGCCATTGAGGGTATTGTTGTTGCTGATAATAAGAGTAATAATAAGAAGGATCGTAGGGTTGTTGATAATAATAAGAGTAATCTTGATACTGTTGTGGGTATTGTTCTTGAAACTGTTGTTGCTGTTGTGATGTCGGATTTATCTGCCGTTGCTGTTGCTGTTGTTCTGATTCTTGAAGAGACGATGTTTCCATTGTTAATCAATATTAAAAAAAGTTTGGATTTTTTTGAGGATTAAAATTGTTAATTTGATTGCGTTAAACCATTTTCTTTTGATTTCGCTTGTTTGTTGGTTTTGTTATGGTTTGGCTCGAAACAACCCTTCAACAACAAAAGAAGTTGGCCTATGCCATATTTGGTAGGGTAATTGCACATATAGTCCCTACATCTAAACTTTCTTCCATTCTACACCCAAAACAAATGCAATGTGTATTAGTAAGACTTGTAGGTTTTAATTTTTAATAATTTATTTCACATGTGTCATAAGTGTGACTGTGTGATTTTAAATATAAAATAAAGTGTGCGGTTACCTATCACTTAATTATTAAGATTTCTAAAAAAAATATTAAGATTTTTTTTTGCATTGACATGTTTGCATTGTTAAGAACCTGTTTGGTTTGGCGGTTGTACTCTAACTGTTGGCGGATGATAGATAGCTGATGGCGGATGACGGACCGCGGATAACTGACCACAGACAGTTAGAAATTCTAGCATTTGAGCGTTTAGTTATATTTTTACAATCACTAGCGTTTGAAATTTTCAAATGCTATTTACCAAACACCTAATATCTAGTGGATGGAGTTTCAAACGCTAAACGTCAACTCCATCCGCTTAAATAAACGGGGCCTAAAAGTATAAAAATGTGTTTATAATTATAGTCTAGTAGTTAAAAAATATCGATTAACTTAAAATGTTTACTTCGAATCTCCATTCTTTAGATAAAAAAAAATAGAAAGTTTTAAAATGAGCATTAACAATTAGTAAAATTCCAATAAAAGAAAACCATTATTAAAACTATTTTCATATAATGAAGGACAATGTTGGCAATGATGTCAAAAATAAGATTTATATTTTTATTTGATGCTTCCAAATCTCTAAGGATAATTTATAATAGAGGCAAAAATTACTTTAATTACTTATTAAAAAAATTACTTTAATTTTTTTTTGTTTTGAATTACAATTTACTTTAATGGTGGTTACACTTGAGGCTTTGTTATTATTTAAATACAACACATATCAAAAACAAGGAAGCATCAAATACATATATAGATCTTATTTTTATTATTTATTGTTCATCTCATCTTTATTTTGATGAGATGATATTTGAGATGGATGCATAAGTGGCAGTCAATAATATTCAAAATGTTTGTATAGACTTAACTGATTTTGGTTTGTTGATGAATGATTATTTAATTATCTAAAATCATTTTTCAAATTAATTTGGTGTTTGTCTATGGCCAAGCAAAGCAAACGAGATAGCTCATACTGTTACTCAACTATCTTCGTTCTTCTTTCTTTTTCCCTATTAAAAAAAAACACAAGTAGAGTAGACAAAATAGCTATGCATCAATAAATAAACATCCTTCAAAGAAGAAAAGGACTCTATTGTAACAAGTCAAATTCTTTAGGGGCCATTGAACAAAACAAAAATATTTTAAGGAACTTAAAGGCTGAAACACCAGTGGACGTAAAAACCTCCACAAAAACACAAACCCAAAACCCAATCCTAAACTAATGGCAATAGCAGCAGCCACTCCTCTCCGGCTCAGCCCTTACTCCTCCACCTTCCGCTTCCTCTCCTTCTACCACCCTAAATCTCTACTCCCCAAAACCCTCCTGAATCCCTATCCTCCTAAATTCCTTCACTTTTCGCGCCTCCCTCGTCGGAGATCCTTCTGCTCCGTTATTTCCGCAGCTCTGCATTCCGGCGAGAGGACCAAGTCCAAATCTTTAGGGAGTAAAGTTGAGGAATTTAGAAAGAGGCTGAAAATTGCTGACATAAAAGCTGGACCAGATGAAGGACCGAATCGGGTCGGGCAGACCCTTGTTGTTATGGGTTGGGTCCGAACTCTTAGGGTCCAGAGCAGCATTACATTTATTGAGGTAAAGTTTATTACTTTATCAAATAATTAATTAACATATTATTATTATTATTAATATAAAGCAACGCTGAAAGTGAATTGTTAATGATTCAGGTTAATGACGGTTCATGTTTGTCAAACATGCAATGTGTAATGGATTCAGAAGCTGAAGGTTATGATCAGGTACATTCACTTTATTTAATGGACTCATTTTTGCATTGTTTTTCCATCATTTACTTGAAGTTTCTATGCTTGCTGTATGTCACCAAGTTGATATTACTATCAGCCTTAGTGTCCTTTATACCGATGTTGCTTTCTGTTTATTTATTTATTTTTATTTGGCCTGGAGCTTGTTAATAGGTAGAATCTGGCTTGGTTACAACTGGTGCATCAGTATGGGTACAAGGGACCCTGGTGAAGAGCCAAGGGTCAAAGCAAAAAGTGGAATTAAAGGTCAATAAAATTGTGGCGGTATGTTGTTTCTTGACATTCTTGTTCAACATGGATTCTTTTTGATGCCTTCTTTTCCATAAGCTGTCCATCACATGTCTTTTTTACTTATAAGTAAATTTCTTCGCTTCTTAGGCAGGTTTATATACATGAATTACGTATCTGCATTGGTGTTTAAAATAGCTGAAAATTTAGGTCACAAAGCTACTTATCCAGATGTATCCTCTCTTCTGGCTATATCCGGGCCTGTAAATATATCAATTAATGAGAATGCTATTTTCTGTTGAGGTGCAAGTACTTAGTGTTTCTCATGGCCTATGATTTTAACCAAAGATTAAGCTCAATACTGATATTCTTCGTGTTATGATTTCTTTTGGCCAAGCACATTTCACATATGTTTTTTCTTTTATCTGAAGGCTGCGACTAGGGGTGTGCATTCCGTTATAACCAAACCTAACCGAAGTTTTCTTGATTTTCAAAACCAAACCGAACCGAAATGTGTAGGGGTGAAACTGAACTAGTTCGGTTCGGTTTGGTGAGTTTAGCGGTTCGGTTTGGTTTTTTAGCCTATATATTTCGGTTGGTTTTCAGTTCGGTTTGATTTTTTGACAAAAAATTCAAAACCGAACCGAAATTTAAAAAACTTTGAAAAATAAAAACCGAACTAGACTGAAATTGAGCGGTTCGGTTCGGTTTTTGCACACCCCTAGCTGCGACAGTGCAAAAAATTCATTTGCATATAAAATGGGATCAGAATATGATGTTTTACTGAAAATTTTGTGTTATGCCACTGCCGAATTTGAAGTTACTCTGTTGGCAAGAAACTATTGATTTGGTCTAATGAAATATGAAGCAAGCAATGGCATGTTTACACCATTAATAGTCATATGCACTGTTGGAGCTTTGTGGAATACTAAAAGTGAATAAAATTTGATCTAAGGACAAGTAAATTCAGCTATAAATGGTTTGAAAATGACAACACTGCACATATGGCAGTACATGGGGAATAAATAAAACAATCTAATATCCTGCTTAACTTGATGTAACTTTGCCTGGTTCTTTATATTTCTCTTGTTGTCTTTGAACGATGCTTGTGACTACTCTAGACTCGAGACACCTTGATGTATGTTTGGAAAATTATAAGGATATTTTAAAGCTTAGCTTTTGTTTTTTATTCAGTATTCTCGTCCATAACATCTTGCAGAATACAAAAAAAAAAAAAGGAAAGAAAAAAGTTGAGAAGGAATGATAGGAGATAACTCTTTGCAAATTTCGGGACTACAGCCCAATTTTGCCGCTACAGTAGTTTGACATTTTGTCACCTCGACCAATAGAACAAAAGTTAGACCCATTTTGCACCAAATCATATGCACAACTAGGTCAAGAAACACTGCATGTTGACATCTGAGTGCCGACTTGCACATCCAAATATGTTTAGTTGCTACTTGCTAATTTGCAATTAAAATAATTGTTCTTTTCACAGATTGGCAGAAGTGATCCCTCCTATCCCATTCAAAAGAAAAGGGTCAGCAGAGAATTTTTGAGAACTAAAGCTCATCTTCGTCCTAGAACAAACACATTTGGTGCAGTATGGTTCTTCTGCCTGTTTCTGCTCTGCTTTTTTGGCTTTTATCCTTTTTAGTGATGCAATTTAATTTTAGGTTGCAAGGGTGAGGAATGCTTTGGCCTTTGCTACACACAAGTTTTTTCAAGAAAATGGGTTTGTCTGGGTGTCAAGTCCTATTATTACAGCTTCTGATTGTGAAGGGGCGGGTGAACAGTTTTGTGTCACTACTTTGGTAGGTGCCTTTAAGTTGTGTATTACTATAAGTATTAATGGTTAGTTTGCATCCTTGTTAAACAGCCTGTTCCTAATTGCAGCTTATTAATTTGCTTCTTTCAATGTGCTCTTTCTTACTTATCTGGTTTGTATAAAAAATTTATAGGCTTATATGGTTCCCACATGAACTTTAGTGACTATTTCTGCTGTTTCTTTATAACTCTGCTGCCTCATTAAGATTTTTTAATTACAGATTCCAAATTCTCTGGAACCAGCTGATTCTCGTGCAGATGAAGTTCCAAAAACAGAGGATGGCTTAATTGATTGGTCACAAGTGAGTTTCTCAAGGTTTTATCTTCTTCATTTAGCATTTTTAATATCATATTGCAACCTTGTGGAGCATTTAAGTAAATTTATCATGGCTGCTGCATTTAAGGGTTTGTATGATATGAGTCTTATTCTCTCTTGTAATTAGAGTAAGTAATACTCTGAAAATTTTCTGATGGCCTTTGGTCATGAGGAAAAAGTAAGTCATTTAGTGTGAGAGCACTATACTGAAACTAGCATGCGTTTTGAATAGATAACATTTATCCCTTGCCAGTTCATTACTCCTTGCATCTATATTGAGAGTTTCCCATTGATAATACATCGAAAAATTTCTTTTTGTCTTCGCTTTCGTCACAAGGAAAAGTAATTTATGTAGAGTTTAAAAACACTATGTACATGAAACTAGTACGGGCCTTGAATAGACAGCATTTGTTTCATTACTCCTATCTCAATTTGAGTATCCTGATTCCTCGATTTGTTCTTATCCTAATAGCTTGTTTTGGTTTCACGCACTTTTGGTTAGTAATTTCATATGGAGCTATTCCTGTAATAATTGTAAGGGGCAAGAGGTTGGATTTGGGAAGATGAAGAATGATAAAAATTTCACCTCTGAACTTCAGATGAAACTCACAAGATAAGGCAATCTTTGAAAATTTTATACCTACATCAGATACTTCTCGATACTTAGGAGCCTGTTTAAAGCTTATTGCAGCTGTAAATTGTAATCCTATAAAGGAACAGCTATCTTCTTGACAAACTGACATTTTTGCATGAATATTTGACTATCGATTTCTGATTCTATTTGTAAACTGGGTTTATTATGGCATCAATTTAGAAATTGTCAAAACAAATTATTCTACTATTTTTAAAGTGCCATTGATGACATTTTTTCTTTATTGATTTCTCAGGATTTCTTTGGTAAACCAGCATTTTTAACTGTCTCTGGCCAGCTCAACGCTGAAACATATGCTACTGCTCTTTCAGATGTATATATTCTCTACTCATGCTTTCCAGTTTCCACATTTTAATGTCCCATTGTTAATGTAAGCTATTGGAAATCTTCTTTTTATGACGCAAATTTTGCACTGTCAGGTGTATACATTTGGTCCAACATTTCGAGCAGAAAATTCGAACACTTCTAGACACTTGGCTGAATTTTGGGTAAGCATTATTTGCTAAGAGTCTCTGTTTTTCTTGGGCTTGTCTATGCATGTATACTTATATAGGCTATGTGATATTGGTGTAACATATTATGTTTCATGTTTCACAATTTTAGATGATTGAACCAGAACTTGCATTTGCTGATCTGAATGGTGACATGGCTTGTGCAACTTCCTATCTCCAGTATGTAGTATGTTACCTTTCACATCATCTTTGTGTTCTATTTTGTGGAGGGAAGCTTGTGTGCATTCAGAAGTACCTTTTCTGTTGGATGTTTGATGTATTTTTTTTTATCTATTGGAGGTGAGGCATATCCTTGAAAATTGTAAAGAAGACATGGACTTTTTCAACACTTGGATTGAGAAGGGAATCATCAATCGATTGAGTGTATGAGTTCTCCAGTGTAACTTATCCTTCTTCAGCCTGTCTGTTATATCATATATGTGTAATCTATTACCATTGTTTTTGTTTCGTGACTGGATCTTTGTGTATGGTGTTAACACTGATAACTATTCTGACAAATATGATATCCATGCCTTGACATTTTGGGTTCTTGGGATCTCATTGTTTGATCTACAGGATGTTGCTGAGAAAGACTTTGTGCAGTTGACTTATACTGATGCAATTGAACTTCTACTCAGAGCAGACAAAAATTTTGAATTTCCGGTAATGCATTTTTATCTTTGTTTTCTCACTTAGGCAGAGGTTGCAAATTGGGTCCAGTGCTCGTCACATTGCAGATAGCTGTTTACACTACCTTTTGAATTTCTTTGCACTTTGAACTTGGTCATAACTCCTTCTCCCTTTCTCTTTCTGGTAATTTTCCTTTCATTGTTCTGATTGAGTACAAGAAATAGTTATTTCTTGCTTTTGCAGTTACTTCAAATAGAAATCTCTGTGTTGATGGAATCTTTAATGTTCATGTTGCTCTTTGACTGTAATGGAAGTAACCACTGTGAACTATTTTTTTCGGTTTTCCTTTTTCTTCTTGCTGTTATACATGGCATAGCTGCCCCTCATGACTCTTGCTGTTATGCATGGCATAGCTGCCCCTGCATGAACATCCTTATTCTTAATGTTCCTGCTTTTCTAGCTTTTCTTTCCTTTTTTTATCTGGAAGATTTGCTTGCTTTTTAACCATGCAGTAGCACTAAAGATGGTGGGTATCGTTTTGGTCTGCATCTATATGGTGGACGTTTGAGTTATTGCAGAATTAAAATAATTGAAGCAATGAGTTATTCTCACTTGGTCAAAATGGTTGGTTAATGTTGCTAATTGACTGGTTGTTCATAGGCTTTTGGGTGACTAATGCTTGAACTAGGTTTCCTGTCAATAGCTGTGATGTCTTTTGCCAAAGCATCAAATTTGCTACATCATATGATTCGAGATCTGCTGCTGTATCTTGTTTCTTTATATTTGACTTCTTCAACAACTTAATCCGTTCTGTTTATGGATTTTATTTAGTTCCTTTTCTTTTTCATCTTTACAAGAAGTTCTTGCTGCTTCATTGTCTTGTAAAATTTTTTGTTTTGACACTCTTGTGATTTTTTTAGGTGAAATGGGGGTGTGATTTGCAAAGTGAGCATGAGCGTTATATAACTGAAGAAGCATTTAGTGGATGCCCGGTCATAATAAGAGATTATCCAAAGGCATGTAACTTTATACAAGGAAACACAAATTTTTAAATCTGCTCCTAGTCCTGTAATAAATCTCTTAATGTAAAACTCTCAGGAGATCAAGGCATTTTATATGAGACAAAATGATGATGGAAAGACTGTTGCAGCCATGGATATGCTTGTTCCTCGGGTAATAATTATTTCCTCTTTCACATTGTCAACAAGTTCTATGGCCAAATGACTGGGATTTGTAATGAAGACCTGGTGCTTATATTGAAGTAGCATCTAGCAATCTCTACATACTTCGATCGGCAAGAAGCCATTATGATTCCTTGCATTATTTATGTTAAGGGTTAATGTTTCTTTGAGATGATAAAAAAATTCATGTTTATGTTCATATAATGTCTACTGATTTATTATGTTACAAGTTGAGTCATAAAATTTTTTTCCTGATCATAAATTTGTTAATTCGATAACTAAAGAGTTCTGAGATTAGACTAAGAAACGTTATCAGATTCCTTTTTTAAATATTTCACTGTATTTTTCTTTCTCCTTTCAATGTTAGTAAAGGGGCAATAATTTTTTTTTTGGCATAAAATGGGACATTTTGGTGGATAAGCGAGCAATTGGTTTTAACTGATGTGTTTCAATTATGAGAAGTGCTTTTACTCTGTGTCAAGCTTTCTTGGGGCTCATTCAAGATGGTTCTTTTGGGACAATCCACATCCAATGTAAAAATGGTTAATTGTTCTTCATGTTTGTCAGATCGGGGAGCTTATTGGTGGAAGTCAAAGAGAAGAACGACTTGAATATCTGGAAAAGCGTTTAGATGACTTAAAGCTAAACAAGGATAGCTATTGGTGGTATCTTGATCTGCGTCGTTATGGTTCAGGTCAGTAATATTTATCATTGAAGCTAATAATTCTCTTAAATTGGTAAGATTTGCATCTCTTTATCTCATTTGCATAAAGAAGAATAGATAAGAAATAGAATGCAGACTCTTTTACAGTTGTTTAGCAAATTCCAGGACTACTAGAAGTCAAGATTTTGTAGCTCTTTGTTATGGAACTTCTGCTTAGATTTTACCATTTGGCACAAGGCATTTGTAATAGATTTATTGGAAGAATCTGTTTCAGTTTTTATTTTAGCTTTTTGAATACTATCATCATAATAGCCGCCTGATTTATATATGGACATGATATAGGCTTCTATATTTTTCTTTTGCATTAATAAAATCGTGCCTCTCTATCAAAAGAGAAATAATTAGAACGTAGTTTCTCGTCAGTTAGTCCCATTGGGGTGAAGGGGTTGTGAGTTTTTAATCAAATGACTGCCATGTTGACAGTTTTACTTGAGGTTCATTTTATGAATTTATGTGGAGAGCTCATGCACAAATGTCAATAGGAGAAAATTAGTGGAGATAAAGTAGGGATATTGTCATTGGAAGTAGAGGTTAGCAAAATGGACATGAACGAAAGAGGGGCTCTAGGTGGGGTGGGAAGCTATAGCCCATACATAATACCATCTCATCACTCTATAAAACTATATCCTAAGGCATATCCATACAGTTTTATCTGCATCAGTTCAAGAGACAGGTATTTAGTCTTGGTTGACTTGTTTGCAGCAGGACATTGTTATAGCTGATGGATTGATAGACACTTTTAAGTGCTACTGATACACACACACATACGCATATAGTAGCTGAAATCTTTAGTTCAAATTTCAGTTTTCTGATGTGGTGTTTCCATGCATTGCCAGTTCCTCATGCGGGTTTTGGACTGGGTTTTGAGAGGCTGGTGCAATTTGCAACTGGAATAGAAAATATAAGAGATGCAATACCTTTCCCTAGGGCACCAGGTTCAGCTGAATTTTGATGGAAAAAATGTTCGACAATGAATATGGCCTCCCATTTTTTTGCTTCAAACCTTTTATTTTTCCCCTTTCGACACACTAATCTTATTTTGTTAAATCTATTCTTTTTCCCTTTTTGCCTCGGGCTTTCAATTATAGGCGACCTATCTTTTGGGCAAATCTTGTCCATGTGGTGCAGTTGATAATATTTTGTGTAAAATATCTTAAACCAACTGTAAAATACGCTCTTGATGAATTTCTTGTGGGGGCATGTGTATTATATCATGAAGTTTTGTTTGCTATATTAACATGTAAATACATATGGAACTTTAAGTTCTCAACAGCTGAATCACAAGATCTGAAAAGTTGAGGATATTTGCTAAAATCCTTTTTTTAAAGTAATTCAGATGAAGAATGTTTTATTTGTTGTATTAGTATTTCTGTCTGTGATAGTTCCAGGCCCCTCTGCTCAACATTACCATTTGGTTTGTTGAGGGAAAAATTTGAAAAAGATAGAAAATAGAAAAATTAGTGCAGAAAAGAAGTTGACAATTGGAAGTGTTTATGGAAATTACTGTACTTAGGGGCTACCAAATACTGATGAACAATTTAGCAACATTAAAGACAGGTGTGTGAAATACTATGTTTTGTTGTAGGGATGTTCTTGTTTCCTTACATACATTGCATAAAATTATGATTATCATTTTTATTTTAACCGAGCCTTTATAGTTGAGAAAAAAGTTTCAGGTTCAACTCATGATTGAGAAAATAAATCACATGATAATAAAGAAAACATTGCAATTTGTGATTACTTAAAAAAAAAAGAAGTGAAAATACCTTGATTTTAATTAATTAACAAAAAACAAACACACGCATTAGGCCATGATGCAAGCAGAAATACAAGCATTCTCATTACATTACCTAAATGGCACACTTGTATTAGGTACTAGGGAGGCTTATGCCAATGACTAGTCGTCGGTGAGACCATCAACTAGTGGCTTCCATTTCATTGTTAAAGTCTCGTCAAGACAGTCTTTCATGTAGCTGCCTGTTGTGGCAGATATCAACAATTCTTTGTACTGCTGATGCTCTTCCCTTTTTGCTTCTAATTTTGTCGTCAGTTTCTTGATTTGTTGCTCTACTTCCTCTATGTGTTGCTGTTGTTCGGTGAGGGTATCATATGCAACTCTTGTACCATGGTGACCGAAGTAGGCCCGAGTGACTCGCTTCAGATGGTTCCAGACGAACTCAATTTGGAAGCCACCACACTCGACCACTTTCAAGTGTGCCGTCCATTCTGAAAGCTTGTCTT
>CANYLF014883513.1:0-13376 GCA_948193215.1 Bocquillonia castaneifolia
TCATAAAAATATATATTTTTAGTTATTATGCAATTACTAATTATAAATATTTATTAATTACTAGTTATATATAATTAATAAAAATATATTTGTTAATTATTATCTAAATAAGATATATTTATGGTTAGCAATGGACATAGCAATGGATTAAAAATCCGTTGCTAATTAGCAACGGATTTTATTTCCGTTGCTAATTCCGTTGCTAATTTTGACTCAAATTTGGTGCCAAAATTTAGCAACGGAAAAAAAATCCATTGCTAATTAGCAACGGATGAAAGCCGTTGCTAATTTTGGCGCCAAAATTAGCAACGGAAATAAAATCCGTTGCTAATTAGCAACGGATTTTATTTCCGTTGCTAATTTTATAAAATCCGTTGCTAATTTCCGTTGCTAAATCAGAAAATTCTAGTAGTGTTAAAGATTCTTTTTTAACTTATATTTTTTTATATATATTATAATTATTTTATAAAATAAACTCAACTTAATTGTTTTTCATATGAATTGTATTCAAAATAATTTAATTATTTTATAATATTTTTATAAAATAAAAAATTATTTATTTTATTATTATTAGTACTAAAATAAAAAAAATTACATTCATTTAAAATGCAGTTAGCTAGTAGTTATTTATCATATCATTATAAGTTTCTGTCTATATAATTATTTAAATTTATTAATATGATAAAAGTTATTAAAATTCATTATGTAACTATGTAATTAGAATTAGAATTAATTTATTTTATAAGTTTTATTGAGTTGTAAATTAGGTTGTCTCAATTATAAACTACATATAAACCTTTATTTGAGAAAATGATAAAACATAACTTAAAAACAACAGCAATTTGCAGTTGCTACAATATCACTGCATTTTTGATGTGGCACTGTAGCATTCCCCCATTTTGTAGTCAGGTATAGCGTTCTATTGGAGACCAATTACTCCAATTTTTGGTGAAAAACGACAATTTGCCGTTCTGTTGGAGATGGCCTAATGGACCATATATCATATTATATAAAATAATAATCAAAATCTCTTTTTGTTATTCTGAGAGCAAAAATATATATATGAAGCTTTTTTCATGAAAAGATATTGGAAGGTGTGGCCTGTGGGGGGGAAAATATGATTAGATTGGGGTGTTGGTCCCTCTGATATTCTTTTTCAATTATAGAAGAAGAAAAAAAGCTTCCAACTTTAAGTCATGAGGAAGCAAAGCTGCTGTAACCTAAAGAAATCATCAACATTGAATAACATAATCATTTTAGCAAAACATGCATGGCTCCAATTCTATTTGTCCCCATTTACATTTACATTAATTTTTCAACATATTGTTTCATTTGCGTTGACCACTTGTATCTTCATATATATGTGCTTGGACAGAACTTTACTTAAAATCTGATTAATTTTTTTAACTTATGGTTAATGTTGTGGGATTCCCTCTGGGTATTAGATAGATAATTATAAGCTCTATATCGAATTATCTCATTAAAAATAATTAAGTTTGGTAGACTTACTTATAGTAAAAAAAAGTACAATAATTAATACTAACTATACTAATAATTCTGACCACGGTATGTAATTTAACAATGAGATACAGTTCGAAGAAAAAAAAACCTTGAGTGTCCAACTGTCCATTGATCAATTTATTATGTTTATTGTAGAAAATATCCTTATAATTAACCACATTTAGCACAGTTTTGAAATTTGACGAACTATGGCCAAAATTGATTAGAAATAACATCTAGGCGTCTTCACTTCCTTTTGATAATCTTTCTGTCTTTATTTTCTTTCAAGAGTTGTATATGTATAATCTCCAAATCATATATAGCTTAGCATTTACAAGTTTACTTTATTCCATTGGCAAAAATAAAAAGAAATTAAGGATTAAACCTTCATGAAATTCATTAATTTTTCACAATTTATCCTTTCTAAATTAATGATGAATGACTCTGTAATTAAATTGTGTTCAAATAGAGATTTGTGTTAATAATTTACAAAAAAATTTCCTGTTTCTAAATCGTTATCAAATTATTTGCAAACCATTGAATTGTACAAAAAAGTGAAGTGTTCATAACACTTTTCCAAAAGTAATTAAATATTTTAAGTACCATAGACAGTACCTCATACCTCCAATCCAAACATTTTTCACTAGTTAAAAGAATAAAATAGTAAAAGATTATTTGTTTCAAATAACCAATTTGATAGTTAAAAAAGGAAAGAAAACACATACACACATATAATTAATTAATTAGTGTCTAACTAGTTTAATTTCTCTAAAAAATTTCCACATATATACTATATATTGTGGATTGGCACATGGGTGTGGGAGCATCAAAATGAATGGAAGAATATGTAAATGATATATTAAAATTTGGAGACTGATTTTTGTCGTTCAAAGTGAAGGAAATGCCACAGCTTTTTAGGTTACAACACAGTTGAGTTATTCATTTGCTGCCTTTATCTTTTTTCACACAACAATATGATAAAAAAGAAAAGAAGAAAAATAAAGTAAAAGTGCAAAAGGCAGAGATTGGTGGCGGGATTGGCGTTCTAAATAATAAAATGGGACTGTAATTAAGAAAAAAGTAATTTCTTTGTTTTGGTCAGAAATTATACATATTTATAGGTAAAGTGTACAAGAGATACAGTATATAATAAATCTTCTCTTTTAACTCTTTCTACTTCTGGGTTCATTGGAAAATGAAGCAAAATTTTAAGAAATATTAAGAAGTTTCTTAAATTATTGAAAGAATGAAGACAAAATATATGCTTAATTTGCGTCTATTTCCCTTTGGCTGGACTGTAATTGATATTTTATTGGGTTATTTAACTTCTGAGGTCTTCAATATATTCAAAGGAACACATATATATCAATTTAATTAAAATCAACAACACATTACACATTACATATAGAAGAAATAAAACACTTAACATATGTAATTAAATAATTAGCCAGTCTTCAATTTAATAAGCGACTAATCAAAACAATTCAAACTCGATGAAATCTTGCAATAAAATTTCTATACCAATAATGATTGAATTCTTATGAGAATTTTTCTTACTAACTACATATATTCCCTTTGATAACATAATAAAAATTATTCATAGTATGAAACTAAAAGAATTTTTGATATTCGAAGAGAAGAGGGGAGTTGACGTTGGAGTATAAAAATATAAGTTTATGGAAACCTTATTTGGTTGGTAGATCTTGACATCCATTTCTAAATTCCACAAGCAAGCTTTAGTCAATGAAAGAAAAAGGTGGCATTATAAAAACACTGTTTAATTTCTGGATTGACTCACTATTATAAGGAGAGATTTTATTGCATAATGTTGTTCATACAATAGATCCATCATTAATCATTATGAGACCTATCAATAAATAATTAAGAAGTTAGAGAGTGAAGTAGTTCAATTTGGAATGTCGGGATCGATCAAAAGCTCAACCTTTAGCTGCTATAATAATATTAATAATAACTCCTACCAAATCACATTTTCAAGAGCCCAAAATTCATATCCACTCCATATTGAAGTCCCACAACTCTTACGTGATGGGGATTGAAGACACATACAGTGCGCAATTATCGCAATAGAGATATCCTTTTGAAACTCATTAGTCATTACAAAACTACAGCAATGGATAAATAAATTAAAAGTTACTCCACAGTTGATCAACGAAAATTAAGAAGCCTTCTTAATCATTAATATTTTTTAGTTGAGGGAGGCAGTTTTGAACTTAGACTCCATGTCAATTACAAATGTCTCTATTGCCATATTATGCATCTGTAGTCTTAATAATTAAAAAGTTATCCTTTGTTCACCAGTCATATCTCAACTATTATTTGCTTCTCATAAAGAAAATAGTGGAAAATGATTGTTTAAGAAATGAACTCTTATACTCGTCCTTCATTTACCATTCTTCAGAAAGAAAAATGTAACATGCTTAATTGCTTACCAGGAAATTTTCTGTATATAATAAATGTTCTATTGAATCCTTTAGTTGAAACATATCACACCATGCACATATTTCTTTCCCAACTTAATTAGCTCAAGGTATGATATCAGGGCTGCCTTCATGTAAAAACCTTATTAATAGCATTAATACAAGGCCCAAGAAACCTAAGCAGCAGATATATAGGCATGATTATCTGTATAGAGATTTCAGAAGACACAGCAGGCAAAGAAAAAGTAAAATAAACAGCGGAAGGACCCTCTCAACTTGGTCATTGGCATTAACATTTGGAAATTCAACTACCTACCTATGCTCTTTATAGTGCCATCGAAATCTAAGCAAGGAAATCATGAACATCCAAGAGAAAGAGCCCCATTTTCATTCTTATCATATGCAGCTTCCTGGCAGGCTTATCACAGTACTTTTCCAACCCTTTGGTTTAGGTCCACTGTCTTTCAATCTCATTCTTTTATTTCAGAGGGAAAGGAGGGGCCAACCCATGTGCTTGCTACTCTCAAATTAGAAAGCTGTGAGACCTCTCAAGCAAGCCCTACTGCTAAAGGACCATATTTCACCTAACAGGTTAATTCACCAAAGTAGTGAGATCAGAAGGCTATCAATCACACTAACCAATTTTCCATCAAGTAAAAGAGTTGAGAGGTCAAATTTACTACAAGAACATCATCAAATTATGCTGGTATAACTAGGCTTAGCTTGATACATGCTGTAGCTAAATATCCTTTTGAATGAGCAATTTTCCGGTTCTGCTGCTGCTACTAATAGTGGCATTAATTACATATTGTTATGAACAGCTTCATAAAATGCAGGGGCAGGACCACTAACATAACCATGAATCTGGGAAGTTTACAATAATTCCCATGATAAAGAATCCATAAACAAATATAAGCAAGAAGGAACTTAGGTATGCAGCTAATTTATGCAGTTTTTATTCATGGATGGAGCACTTAAAAATTATAAGGGAAAGGTAAAAACTATGACAAACATTCATATTATGTTTTACAACTTTTAACAGTGAAAAAAAATTCAAGGTTATTACCTTACCAGAGACTTGCAATTCCACATGGCTGCCCGTAACAACTAAAACCATTAATATTTGAAGACATAACTGGAGAAGAGCTCGGGTCCATAAATACACCCCCACCTTTTTCTTAAAACTCCAACACCCAAGTACTTGGGAAGATCCTCTAAAGCATCAGCTCATGGCTCATCTTGCAGAGTATTCAAGTGAAATATGTAACATCATGAAGATGAAAAGAACCAATAACATGAGGTAAAATTCACGTGGAGGATTTGAGAAGAAACTGCCCCAGGATCTCCTTGGTCATATAGCTGCCATAGTTTGTGAAGCTGGCAATAGATTTGTAATCAAAGCAGATTATGTGGACCACACAATACTCAGGCAACTGCTGGAGATCAGCATATGTGGAGCATGGCCACAAAAATTGGTCCTCTGATTGTACTGGCAGATGAGTTATTCTTCCAGGATATAATTCACTCAAACAAGGTGATGCATATTTGAGCCAGTTCTCTTGCTCCATGGAGGATTCAACACCACTTCTTCAAAAATTCAAGGATATACATGCTAGAGCACCAGCTAGATTAGTTGTGGTAGCAGTGGCAACAGGAACTGCTGTTGTCTTCTTCTTCAAAGGGCATAATAGCTTAGCATTAGGTGTGAAGAACATAGCTAATCATTCTCCTTGCTGCAACAACACAGAAGAAAAAGCATTACTAGTATTATACACTGAAAAAAATTGGTTTAGAGCTGAATAAAATGGAACAGACACCTAGTATACATAGCATATGTATACAATACTGCACAACTCCCTTGATACAAGTCTCATATGGATTCATTGACTTGTATCTCTTTAGCACGAAGTTTATTATCACCATTATCATGTAACATTAGAACACATTATACAACCATATTAAGAGTTGGATTTACCATCCTTCGCATTATCAATGTCTTTCAAAAAATTTAGACATGACCTTGAGTTCCAGAGCTTGCAGCTCTACAGAACAGTTAGAAAATGACAGAATAGGCCCTACGAATTGTGGACAAGCACCATCCACTATCACTGAAAATTTAATTGCTAGATAAAGTATTTTATGACATGTAACAGCACCCCACATATATGCTAACAAATTAGTTGCAGAAAGCAGGAAATAGAGAGGAAAACCAACAGCAAAAAATATCTGTCTTCAAAATACAACCTTGAAAATAGGCAGACAAGTTGAAGGAAAAAATGATATTTCTTCACCAATTTTATGATAAACAGGAAAATAAAGAAACTGATAATATTCAAAAAGAAAGCAACTCCAATTTGATTAAATGAGGGGCATGTGTAAGATGCTACCTTGCAGAATGCTTCACCTCCCATTTACCATTTTCTATGACCAAAAGGTTGATACAGTAAAATGTGCGAGGCGAATAAAAGATAATCAAAGTATGAGATTGTGCTAAAGCTGGCATGACTTAAAATAAGTAGCTTGAGCTCCTAAATTCATGCACGTGGATGAAGTGTTTGACTCACAAATCTTTGGTATCTGAGGATTTTTTTTTTCTAAAAAGCTTTGGCTAAAAGCAATTACAAACCTCATGTCACGACTCACGATTCATTTTGTTGTGCACTCTTCATCTACTTATTCATGACAGCCTCAAGAATGTGAAAATTTAATAGGTTCCAGATATTGGCAACGATACCACTGGACAAAGCGTGAAACGCTTGCTTTGCAGCCATTCTCCGTGCTTCTAGAACTTCAGCATCATCAAGAAGCTTCATAATAGCTTCTTGAAGCTCCAAGGTTGTAGACACCTGCATGAGCAGTGATAATTAAGGACTTGAACAAATCCCACTCCCCCATATTATTCAAGTTTAGTAAACTATACTTCTACCTAAGAACAGATCTTCACACAAAAGGGGAAAAAACACCGCATTGATTATATGTACTCGTAATACAACAAAACAAACTAAAAATTCAACAAAGAAACAGAAAGTTCGCTTTCTTCCAACATTCATATTCAGAGAACACAGATCATGTCATATTGTAGAAGCATTGCTGTCATTGTGGCAAACACATTTCAAGAGAAGCCTTGTTTCAAATAAACATGTCTAATCTGGAAAGTAATAATAAAACAAATTTGAAGGGATTCTTTGAACCTGCATAACTGATAAAGGATTTAATCGCTGCATTTCCTTTATCATGTGCAAGAAATGCCCAACATGATGGCCTGAAAGTAAATAGACAGTAAGCTTCTAAATAATCTAATGTTTCTAAACAAATAAGACCTGAGAGTAAAGATTTACCTGTCAGAACTGCACAACCAGCTGCTGCGGCTTCTGATATGTTATGGCCAGCTAAACCAGATAAAAAGGAACCTCCAATCACAGCTATTGGAGATAGCCTGTAGAGATGTTTCAGTTCACCTACAAATGAAGGATATGGTGACAAAAATAACCTACAGAAAAGTCCAAGATAGCTTTCAGAAAAGAAAGACAAAGACCTATTGTGTCCACCACATAAACTTGTGTTTCTGGCATAATCCTTTGGTGTAGGGACCTCAAAGCTACAACGTTCCCCTCTTTCTGCAATTCCTGCAATATTTGAGAGTACAATATAAACGCATTTAGTTCGATACAGGTATGCACAAGAGAATTATAATGCATACTTGATCAACAAGAAGCCAATTTTAATTTGATAGAGAATTGCCAATTGACTTGATGATTCATCAATTCATTAATTGCATTATTATAATGCCAAATTTGCAAGGAAAAAATAGAAATATATTGCTATGAAGAATGACTATTATTCCAAATAAAGTGGTGATCATGACACTTTCTATAAAAACAAGAATCTTTTAGTGTTTGACTGCCAAAGTGAATATCGAAGTTTGGCATGCAATGCAACAATAGATGTATTTGCTGAAATTGTCCCTGAGAATATTTCCTGATCATAAACCATTGTTAAAACCATCCTATGGGACAAATCTATGAGCTCTAACTGGCTAGCGTACTATTTTCCAAATTCAAGAGATAGTTCGCTTTAGATATTGCTCAAGGCATGAAGCCTAACCACTGCAACAATCTCAACATCTTGGCCTAGCCTTTTTTCATTCGCATGGAATGGTTATTGAAAATGCAATGAGATTTAATCGAAATGCAAATAACTGGCTAGTTACAAGAATAATGTAAAGCACATAATTATAGCAATTCTAGTAACGTAGGAAAATTGCACCCAAATATAAAGATCATACTTGAGCAATCTGTTGTCCATGTTGAGGATAACGAGGTACAATTATAGTGATCAGATCTGGGTATGCTTGTATGATTGTTTTATGAATTTTCAGCATAGCTGCAAATGGTATTTGTAAGTTAGTAGAAGAACTGCCATTAAAGCACCAAGATCATGTGGCATCCAAAGGCTAATCATGTAACTAGAAATTCACCCAAAAAAAGAAAAGAAAAGAAATATGTAATAACAAAATGCATATACTCAATAGCATCAAACTACAAGAGGCGTGTAGTGTGCCGTGCCAACTCTAGTGGTTTAATATTACTATATGCTGACAATATGGTCTGACAGGATAATGTGTTCAAACTAAACTATGAAGCACAAATGACAAGAAAAATTGAATTACAACAAGTAACAGTGTTAGCAGAATAGAGGTTAGAAACCTTTGTCTTCACCCCTATGTATAGAAGCAGCCATCCAAATGTGCCTGTGGGTAAAATCTCCCTTCATACCTTCTATGCTTCCCATCTCCACATTAGAAGCATCATATTCTACAGCTGAAAGTAAACAATTACTACTTTAGATCAAGAAAAACAATCATAATCTTGAGTAATTACCAAATGCAGTTGAAGATATATTAGAGATACACAAAAATCAAGGAACTTGGTAAAAACTGAGTTTCGAAAGTAATTGGAGATGGCATGAATGCTAGTAAATGCATAAAGTATGGGCAGAATAAAAGTAATAATCCATCATGCACCACTAGTAGTTCAGTGGACTACTTTTTTGCTTCAAAAGCTCAACAAACAAAACCAGCACGAGAATTTTCCAAGCAGACCAATCAACATACCATATTTCAAGTCTCCACAAAAGTTAATGATAGCAGGTGGAGCCTGCAGAATCTGGAAGTGAATTGCCTGCAAATTACTCTATACCAGATAGCATGATCAGTAGCGGTAGCAATGCAACATAATGCAGAAGCATGATACAGACATGGCATACATACCAGAGGGATGATCAAAGAAAATTTAGAAAGCATTAGTGATATCAGAGGAAGAAGAACTGGTTGTGACCACAATTTAAAAGATTTCATAGACATTCGAGCATTTAGTAGTGCCAGTAAAATCTGTCAAGCACAAACAGACATATGTCCTATGTTAAAAGCTAATATAGTAAACCACATATACAAACACAAGAAGAAAGAGCATAGACATCAACAAGCAAAATAAAATAATGCTATAGCAAAGTGAAATGCATTTGAAGGGGGAGGGGTGGGGGGTTTACTTACACCCCTTCTCGATGAGCCCAAGATAAGATTAGGCCATAATTCGCTCTCCAGTAATATAATTGCATTTGGCTTCCAATAGTCAAGGAAAGTGTCCACAGCAGCAGGGGTATCAAGAGGGGAAAACTGGTTCAGTTGCAAAATCACTCAGAATACAGCATTAAGTTATGCGTAAGTAAATAAGAAAAATTAAAGAAAAAAGGGTATTACAAAACCATTTCAGTTAAGTTACATTGAAATATTGAATCAATTTAAAAACAGATTCATTAGGACTACCTGATATAAGACACCGCTTGGAAGCTGATTCTTTATAACTTCACTGCACAAATTACAGAAAGAACAGTACATCAATTTAAGGCATTGTTTGGAATTAAATCTTTACCAACAAGTTCAAATTCACTGAAAATTTATTCTTACAATAATGTATTTTTAAAGAATAGGTTCGAATAACTTGAATTATTAATCAATAAGATATAACAAAAATTTCTTCAATATGTGATTAGTAATCATTAGTCATTACTCTTAACAACACTAACTTGCTACTAATTACTATCAAAATGATTATTAACATACAGTAAGCACTCGTAAACATTAAACATCAAATAATCAATTAATAATACTAATAACTTACAATGCAGAAAGCGTCGTCGTTGTCATTAAGATACTTAAATCAGGTGTGCACTCAATGCACCGTTTAATCACAGGAATCGCCGCCACTCCTTCACCTAATAATCACAAACAAGAAACCTTATTTATTTACTTTTTTATTTTTAATGTGAAATTGAAGTTTATTTACCTAAAGAGACGGCGTGGAACCACACGAGATGACCGGGAGGACGAGGAACGGAGGACCGGCCAAGCCGCTCCGGCCAACGAGTTTGATGTTCAAGTCCACGGATGCGGCGCCACCGTATGTGAATATGAACTAACGGTGTTAAACCGTGACTTATTGATCTGTATATTTTGTATAGCAGCATTCCCCTATTCCCGGCCATTATTTCGGCTTCAGCTCCTCCGTGCACGGCAGCGATTAAATTTGCCGTTTAATTAAATTAAATTAAATAAGAAAGATAAATTGAAATAAACACTCGGCCCATAAAGCCTAAATTGAATCTAATTGGGCCTTATGAAGCCCAAAAAAATATTGTTATAAAAAAATAAAGAATAAAAAATGGAGCATGATTTATGAGCTTAATTATAAAAATAGATTTATAGTTAAATTAAATCTAATCACTTTTTTTTAATAAAATGAAGGAGATAACGTAATTTAATTTATGAGAAGAAAAAAACAAAAAAAATGCACAATAAAAATAACGTATGGCTGGATTATATATTGAGAATGATGTGGTGTTTTCAATTTGATGGAAATAATAAAATATGGAAATTTTAATTATTTCTTTGAACAATTATTGATAGAGAAACATATTATATTCAATACATACAAAATGTTGAAATCACATCTAGCTAGTTTAGGATCAATCAGAAAGAGGGAAAAATGTTTATAGAGCCAGAAAAGATAAGATCGGGGACCAATTCAATGCTTAGATTATTGGATTTTAATTAGGTAATTTAAAGGTGTAGGGGTGTAAATGAGTTGGACTACTCATAAGTTATTCGAGATAGACTTGAAAAAAGCTCGAGACAGAACTCGAGTAGTTCAACCTTGAACCGAGTTCGAATATCAATTATAGTGGTTCATGAGGCTCGTGAGCCTAAACAGGCTGAAGTATATTGAACTCGAGCTTATTTGAGTCGAACTCATTCTCGAGTTTTTTTTAATTAATTTATTTAAAATTTTTTATTTATGAATTTGAGTCTAATTGAACTGAGCTCGAATAACTCGAGTATAGGTCGAGCTCAAATTCGAGCTTGAGAATTGAAGCTCGCTTGAGCTTGAACTCGAGCCTGACACTGTTTAGTCTGATATGGTCCGTTTACACCCTATTCATAGGTGGGAATTTCCCATGTCTACATCAGAAAGTAATTTACAACTCAATTAAAACACTTATTTTATTAGTATTTTTTTTGAGAAATAAAACACACATATTTTATTGATTCGAAAGGTAATTATATAAAATGTATATAATTCTTTTTTCTTCAGGAGGCAACATCAGTATAATTTTTATTTTTTCATATGACATCTTTTTTGAAACATGAAAATTTTGGCTCTATCAAACACGAATATATAGAATGCTAGATTATTGCATCAAATCAATTATACAACTAAGTAGGGCAGCATTAAAAGACTATCATGTTTTTTTTTTTTTTTTGAAGTTAAAAGAATAGCATATTATGATCTTTGAAAAGCTTTTAAAATGATGTGTTTCAGGATCAAGACAGACTAGCCCCCTAGAAATTAACAAATTTTGACTATATCTACTTAATACTATAAACATACAAATCAATAAATTCAATAATTTACGTCCTTGTATTATTAATAAAACTGATATTAATCAAACATCAGAAACGACACAACATCGATTCGAAGTGATTTCTATTCATTCCTAATTGAATTTATTAACTGGCAATTCAACATGAGGGGACCAAATAATATTTATAATGCCGATTCTTTATATGTCGAATATGATATGTGAGCTTAGCTTTAATCTATCTGGGTAGTAAAATCTTGAAGCTTTTGGACCCATTACTTGATGGAATCTCAATGAAGTTTCACGGCTTTGAGAAGTAAGAGCATGCCAATCCACATGCGATTCTTTATGCTATATTTAATGTCTATTTTTAGGATAAAATTTGTGTTTTAATTCTAATGTAAATTGTCAAATAGAGATGTATAATTAGTTACAATGGTAATTTTTTAATTAATATGATAATATTTTTAAATAATTAATATGTTTTCATTATCTTTATATATCATCTATCAACTGTATATTTTGAATTGTTTTTCATTAAATGCTAAATTTGACATATATATGTTACACACTTGATGCTAAATTTGGCATCAAATATAGCATATGTCAAATTTGGCACAAATTTAATAGCACATTAATTGAAGCCACATTTTATGACTCAATGTTAAATTTTAGCAATAGCACCCCAATTTGGCACTGCATTGAAAATGCTCTAAATAGAACTACTATATACGAAGACCAGTGAGGATCTGTTTGGAATTTCTATTGAACTCTACTACAATGTTATTTAGTTTAAAAAGTGCTGATAAAAAATAATTTATCTATTTAAGAATAAAATTAAAGATGAACAAATATATATAGTTAAAGCTATTTCACACTGTTTAAATTAAATGAGAAAGACAAATGGTTATAAAGGTCTAATTGTAATATTATTATTAACAATTTGTTTTAGCCAAAGTTATCAAATTGTTAGATTTAGCCACACTTTAAAGTTTGTCAGTTTGTTCCAATATTTTTACGTTTTGTGTTAATTTTAGTCAACTTAAAAATGACACTTGTCACGTGTGCAAGTACTACATGTTCTTATTATCAAGTTGGATCAAATTGATAAAATTTCAAAAGATGAGGCTTAAAATTGTTAATTTATTAAAAGCTGTGGCTAAAATAGTTTAAACATATCATATGACACATAATTGATGAGACATGACACGAAATAAAAAAAATACGTCATTTTTAAATTGGCTAAAACTGACACAAAATCTAAACATGCTGACTGACAAATTTTATAATGTTTTGGCTAAAATAAATTGTTTTCCTAATTTTTTTTAATAACCCATATATGTATCTAATTAATTAATTTCATATAAAATATTTAAGAAAATGAAATTAAACACAAAGATAAATATATATATATATATATATATATATATATATATATATATATATATATATATATATATATATATATATGTTTTTGTCTCTCTCTGCGAAAAATGTTTCATAAAAAAATTGTCTATTTAT
>CANYLF014883790.1:0-11143 GCA_948193215.1 Bocquillonia castaneifolia
AATGATGATGATGATTGTATAATTCCTTAGGATAAAGTTTATAGTTTGTGGTTTAGGTTGCTATAAATCATTTATTTTATTAGTTGAGAACCTGGCGGGCTAATATGTTATGGTCCCAATCCCGTATTCCATTTATAGCAATCTGAATTCTTTGAAGGCAATCGGATTCAGCAGTTGGCATCAGAGCCTACCCTCACACACATCTTCACTCTCGAGGGTTAGATTTAAATCAATCGTAGGCTGTCGAAAATTTCAACTGCGGAAACGATCCTAATCCTAAATTGGATATTAGTCTCTTGCTTTTTATAAAGTAAAATGTACTCTGTTTCTTAGATGTGTATTTACTGATCCTAACAAAGGTTGAAAGCGGGCAAATCAAAACTTTTGATGTATGTCTTTCTTGTTATATCAAGAAATAATTTATACTATGCTATGCTGTGAAAATGCTCGGAGAAAATACTTTTTATGCTAAACACTCTGCATACTTGGCTATGACTATAGTGTCTTGTAGATGTATGATTTACTCCCTCTGCTCCACAATATCTGTCGTTTTAGAGACTTTTTTTTTGTCCCAAATTATCTGTCACTTATAAAATCCAATGAAGTATAAATGATAACTTTTCCAAGTTTACCCCTGTAAATACTTTAAATTACAACTATTATAAGTAATTAATGAAGAATGAGTAAAGGGAAATTTAGTTAATAGAGATCTATTTTCCCACAATCTAGATGATTTAATGACTATCCTTAATATGTGTGCATTAACCTTAAATGACAGATATTTTGGAACGGAGGGAGTATTTGTTTTTTGATTGCACCAGTGCAAACGATTGGATTTTATAATGGAAGCACTTAATGATCAGGATTACTGGCCTGTGTTTTCCATCTATCTGCTTCATTCCTCATCATCGGCATATCCACTGAAGAGCATCAGCCATATGTTACGCCATTTATACTGCCAAGAACTACTCCATTGTTTATGAATTATGTACTATGCACCCCTAGGTCATACATTACGTCATTTATACTGCCAAGAAGTACCTAGTTGATTATCAGTTATGTGCTGATGCCCCCTATGATTAATTGTGCTTTTCTAAATCAAGTAATGCAGTTCTTCTCAGATGTTTTGTTTGTGAAATTTTGCCAATTTTGCTCTGCAGCTTTGCATCGCTGTGTTTGTGGGGACAAATGGTGAAACCTACTTCAATACAGCGGCTCTAGTATCATGTGTACAGAACTTCCCCAAAAGCCGAGGTCCCATTGTCGGAATACTCAAAGGATTTGCAGGGCTGAGTGGTGCAATTCTGACTCAGATTTACCTTATGATCAATTTCCCTAATGAAGCATGGCTGATTTTCATGGTTGCAGTTGTGCCATCTGTAGTTGTTATTGCTCTGATGTTCATTATTAGACCTGTAGGAGGTCACAAACAAGTTAGGCCTTCTGACAATTCAAGCTTCTTATTTACCTATAGCATCTGCCTTGTTTTGGCAGCTTATTTACTGGCGATCTTGGTACTTGAAGATGTAATTGATCTGAGCCAAACTTTGATCACATTATTTGCTGCTATTTTAATAGTTCTCGTATTGCTTCCTATTACAATTCCTTTTCTATTGGTTTTTTCCTCTAAAACAAGATCTCAAGCAGAAGAGAGTCTTCTTCCTGAGCCAGAAAAACGAGAAGGGGATAATTCTGGGCAGGTGCAAGATGGAGATGAGGTCATTCTTAGTGAGGTCGAAGATGAGAAGCCTGAAGAAGTGGAATCTCTTCCAGCATCAGAAAGGCATAAACGAATTGCTCATTTGCAAGCTAAACTATTCCAGGCAGCTGCAGAAGGAGCAGTGAGAGTCAAGAGGAAAAAAGGCCCACGTAGAGGAGAGGATTTCACTTTAATGCAGGCATTAGTGAAGGCGGATTTCTTGCTCTTGTTTTTCTCCCTAGTACTGGCTTCTGGATCTGGCTTGACAGTTATTGATAATCTGGGTCAAATTTGTCAATCTCTGGGATATACCGATACTAGCATATATGTGTCGATGATCAGCATTTACAACTTTCTTGGTCGTGTTGGTGGTGGCTACGTCTCTGAAGCTATCTTGAGGTGAAACATGCTTCTCATTGAATTTCCTTCTTCAAAATAACAACTTAGTGGTTATCCTATAACTATTTGTGGCATGCATGTTATTAATCTCAGCTCATCATAATTATGTCCTTGGTGCTTCTTCCAGAAAGTTTGCCTACCCAAGGCCAGTGGCACTGGCTTTCGTTCAGGTTATTATGGCGATTGGACTCTTTTATTATGCCATGGCTTGGCCTGGAGAAATTTATGTTCTGAGCATTTTGATAGGACTTGGCTATGGCGCTCATTGGGCAATTGTGCCTGCAGCAGTCTCGGAGCTATTTGGATTGAAGAGTTTTGGTGCTTTGTACAATTTTCTTACGCTGTCAAGTACTGCTGGTTCTCTTATATTTTCCGGTGTTATTGGTAGTGGTATATACGACTACTATGCAGAAAAACAAGCAGTTGTTCGACAGCTAAATTCAGCATCCATGCTCGCGTCGCATCTGAGGGAAGAGGAATCACTTACTTGTGTGGGTTCCGTATGCTACTCCCTTACTTGTGGAATCATGTCAGGTGTTTGCATTATTGCGATGATCCTGAGCTTGATTGTGGTCTATCGAACTAGAAGCGTATATACTCAGCTCTATGGAAGGAATAATGTTTGAGTCGCAAAGAGAGCTGGAGAAGCAAATATTAATTGCTTTCAAGTCACTTACAGGGTTCAGTCATTATTGCTGAGCAAAAGAAAGAAAGCAATTTTCATCACTTAATTAAAAAGTAAAACCTAGCCGATCAAAGACAGTCGCATTATTAAATCATTCTCAGAAGAAATTGCGTTCCTTATTTGTTATGGAGATTTTTTTTATGCAGTAAATGATTCATCTTTCCAACCTGAAAGTTATTCTGGTTATCCAGGAATCAGGATCATGTTTTTTTGTATTCATTGTGAAATACTGAATTCATTATGCGCCTATTGAAAACAAAGAAGGAATTGTATTTGTATGACAAATAAATTCATCTATTTTGTTGTTTTTCTACCTTTTCATTTCCTGGTATATCTTGCAAATGGCATGCACTTTAAGAAACATTAGTCACAGCTGATTCTGATGAATGCTGCTGCTACTGCTAATGGAGTGGCCAACTTTACTGCACTTATTGCCGCCCTTGTGGAAGCACTCGGGTTGAGTTTAGCAGAACTGCCCAAGAGATATAAATCTTTTTTGATCCAGAAGAATCGTACCTAAAACTCTTAGATAGATTATAAGCGTTGAGGATGCACAAGAGATATTTGTACTGTTAATGTTGCTGTTCATGTTGTATGAGAAAAATGTCAATACAATTATAGAATGGTAAAAATATCATCTGGGGCCATACAACTTGGCCTTCTACATGATTCTTCAAAAATACTTAGCCCCACCAGCGAACATACATCATTGATTTTACATGTATAATGAGATTCATCAGAAACGTATATAATCCCCATTATAGGTAAGTATGCACACTCTGTACACTTGTTTCTTTATACTAAGCAAGTCCAACCAAGAATTGATTTTAATTTGGTAAACATAATCTCAAGTTAAGGGGTCAGAGTTGTACCTTTCATTTCTGGCAAATAATAATTAGTGTTTTTCATATCCATTCACTAAAGAATTGGATTCTCTTTGGTATGCAAAATCCTAAGAATGCCGACTTATACTGCAACTAAATTAATGCTTAGGTACGAGTTCTTCCCCCACCAAAATATTTCTCTTCAACCATATATTTTTTTTGTTTCTATTTAGAAAAAAAAAAAAATCAAATTTATAGGAATTATCGATTATAATATCACTGGAAATTATATTATTATTATTTAGAAAAACATAAATGCACCTTGAAAATAAGTGGAAACCATTTTCCAAAAAAAAAAAAAAAAGCGGGATACAGGTGTATAAGTGATGGCAAATATAATGGAGACAAAATTTTTATGACATGTAACTTAAATTCTTAGAAGGAAATCTGTAACATTCCAGTTCAGTCAAACTTAGTACCTTCTTTAGATGATTAATTATTTCACTTCCAACGCATTTTTTTTTTTTAAATGCATATAGGTTTGGTCAAGCTGGCTGTGGTAGTGCAAACCATTTACTGCTTAATGGAGATGATTTTAACTTTTCATCCACAGTCAAAATCTTGAGGCATCTTGGATTTGGTACACTGATTTTGGATTTGCTACATTAAATAAAAATAGACCACATTTTTATGCTTTATTAAAGAAAATCTAGATTTGCAAGGTTTATCACTATTTATTGATGAGAGTTTGCATTATACTAGGGAGTTCAAAACTTAGATTTTTTGCATTATACTAGGGAGTTCAAAACTTAGATTTTCAACCATAATTAAAGACATATTTTTTCTTTTATTTAGTTTTTTTTGATACATTTCTTTTATTTAGTTTCACTACAATATATTTTTAATTGAATTAAAAATGAAATTATTATAAGATGTGAATTTGATTCTTATAATTGCCCAACAAAAAAGTGAAATTTATAACTTCACGTAAATGTCTAGTAGCATTTACTTGGGAAAGATAAATTGGAAATTTGTGATGCAAATTAAAGGGGATCAATTTGTAATACTAGGTAGAGTTATTTCGTCATGTAAGATCGTAGACTTCTCAATGAGTTATTAACACGTGGATTAATTTATTCATTCATTAATAATAGTGTATTATTACATGTGTCAATCACTCATTGAGGAGAAATTATTGGTGCACCGAATTCATCATGTAGGATTATACACTCATCACTTAATGTGTGACATATACCACAGTGAATTTCATGATTGGTTAGAGTGTTTGAAATTCACAATCCCATGTGGTGGATTAAGTCTACCTAAATATTTCTCTTCTTAAAAATATATATGACAGTGTTTTGATTTTATGAAATTCAAGATATATCAAAATAAAAATTAAATTAATTCTGAAAACACACTACATACCCCATACATGTATAAGTATCCTAAGTATATCTTATTATTATCGTACATTTTTATTTAAAAAAAGAAGGATGAAATATAAAGCTACAATATTTTTATCACTAAATATACTACATAAGGACTTCTTTTTTATTTTGTTGTCACCCTAATAAATATTTTTCTTCCATTTTTAGACAAATGGCAATGAGATTCCTATTAACCATAGTTAAAAAAACAAACAAACCATGGTTAAAACTTTAACCATGGTTTGGGTTTTACCATGAACCAAATGATAGTGTTTTTTGATATAAAAAGAAGTAGAATGCAATGCAAAAACATATTCTTTATTTCAATTAAGAACACATGAGTAGTACTATTGTCTTTGTAAATTTTCATTAGGATTTTAGATTTTTTATTAAAAAAATCTTGCTAGGCTTTTAAAAAATTAAAAAAAGAAAAAAAAATCAAAGCTTTAAAAAAAACTACAGTGCAAGTTTATATAATACTTTTACATTTTTTTGAAGCCCCTCTTGATCCGTGGCTTATAAAATTGGGCAAAATCAAAATTGAAGAGCTAAAAATCATCAATGGCGTCCCTGTGCTTTAACGTTCTTCAAATGGGTAATTTTCCTGTCTCCTTGTTCGTTACACTCTATGCAAAGATTGTGTCTTTTTGTACTTACATATCTGCTCTGCTTGGAAATTTTTTATTTTTTTGGTGCATTATATAATTCACTAATGATAAGGATTCTACAGGCTTCTACTCTACAAGTACTGTAATCGGGCTCCTAGTACGTGAAATGCACCTTCTCTGTACAATTTGATACTCTCATTGTCTCTTAATCATGGGTTTTTATTGGTGTTTCTGTTGCTCATTTCTTGATTAAGTTTTATTTGCTTGTGAACTGTTTGTTAATTTCTAGTGCATGATGTTGATACTATATTATTGAAGGGGAAGAAAAAGAATTTTAATTTTCTTTTGTTGCTTTTGAATCAATGGAAGTGCGAAGATAGCTTGGAAATGTATCAGAGCATTTTTTTTTTTTTTGAAGGGAACTTGTCATTGGACTGAGTTTTTGTTTATCCCTATCCAATTTTAATATTGATCCTTACTTTCCAAAATGATCATAGGGCTTCTCTCTATATCACAAACTATTGGTTTATTCAATGATTTTTGTAGTTCATAAGAACAAGAACCATGCATCTCTCATTTGATCATGCTATAATTATGATGGATTGTCAATTACCAAAATGATCATAGGGTTTCTCCCTTTATCTCAAACTATTGTTTTTTCAATGATTTTTATAGTTTGTATGAACAAGAACCATGCATGTCTCATTGTGATCATGCTTTCCCTAATGTGGCACGTGTGTAGGTTCGTTACAAAGGATTTGGAGTCTTATGTAATCTATCATTGAGATTTTTATTTCATTGTTATATGAAGTTCTTATGACAATAATGATTATTGGGGTTTTCATGTTATCACGTGCTGTTGGTTTCATTTCATAGTTAGATATAGATCAGTGACATGCACGTCAACGTAATCTGTCACGTTTGTAAGTTTGGTATGGAAGAGTTGGAATTTCATAACTTTTTTCGCAGTCATTTACATTTGTTTGTTTAATAGGTTTTTTAGATCAACTGATGTTAGAAGGTTATATAATTGATGGTAGTATAATTGGTTTCCTTGTTTTGTATGTTTTAATTTATCATGCTTGTTTTGGAAGTTCGTTATTGAGTACGTGGAATTTCATAAATGTTTTCCGTTTTTGTATTTGATGATTTATTATGTTTCTAGACCAAGGTGTTCGCAACTATGTAATTTATGGTAATGTAATCTTATTACAATATCATTTTTCCAAATCCATAGTGCGTATCTTGGGAGTTCGTTACTGAAAACTTGGATTCATAAATGTTTGTTGGTTATTATTTTTTATCATTTATTTAGGATTTTAGATCGATAGGTATGGGCAACTAACAACTTATGCAATGGCATTGCAATCATATCATTATGTGTTTTCCCCAATGTGGCACGTCTAGAGGTCTTTTATGGAGGATATGGAATTTCATAACTTGGATTACATAATTTATCATGAAGATTTTTATTTCATTGGTTTATAAGTTCGACAATAAAGATAATTGGGGTTTTCACATTATCACTTTTGTGTTTTCCCCAATGTGGCACGTCTATAGGTCTTTTATGGAGGATATGGAATTTCATAACTTGGCTTACGTAATTTATCACGAAAATTTTTATTTCATTGGTTTATAAAGTTTGACAATAAAGATCATTGAGGTTTTCACATTATCACTGCTGTAGGTTTAATTTTGTAGTTTGGATATAGATTATCACATGTGTAAGTTTGGCATGGAAGAGTTGGAATCTTGTAAGTTTTTTTTCCCGATCATTTACATTTGTTAGTTTACAAGTTCTTATATCAACAGGTGTTAAGATTACATAATTGATGGCAATGTAATTGCTTTAATTAATTTATATTTTTTTATCTGCCATACTTGTTTTGGAAGTTCGTTATTGAGTACTTGGAATTTCATAAAGGTTTTCCATTTTTCCATTTGTTCATTTATTTTGTTTCTAGACTCCGTTGTTAGCAACTATTTAATTTATGGCATAGTCATCTTATTATGATATAATTTATCGAATATGTTATGCATATCTTAGGAGTTTGTTACTGAATACTTGGAATTTCATAAATGTACTTTGGTTATTATATTTGACCATTTATTAGGATTTTAGGTTGTAGGTGTCAGCGACTTGCATGTCATGGCATTGCTATCACATCATTATCAGTCATTTGTAAAATCTGCTGTACTTATCTTGAGAGTTTGTTACCAAATACTTGGAAATTATGATTTTCCGGTTATTTCTTTGGTCATTTAATAGGTTCAGATGAATACATGCCAAAAATTTGTCTTTGATGGATCACGACATGCATTTGTCAATGTTTTATTGTTTTTGAATGTTGCCATTGATAAATCATGTCTGTATTTTCAGTCAGAACTTCATATTTCGTTTCTTTCTTTTGTAGAGATATCCTTATCATCATTTTTTCATGTATTAGGGTTCATGCAACTGAAGGCATGTTCACATTTCTTTTCTTGCAGAGGCAGTAGGCTAATCTTGATATTTGTGATTTGACTTGCGAAGGACAACAGTAGAGAGACGTAGCAAAAATGGAATGTAATAAAGATGACGCCTTCAGAGCTAAGGAGACGGCAGAGAAAAAGTTCATAGAGAGAGATATTGTTGGGGCAAAAAAATTTGCATTGAAGGCTCAGAACTTGTATCCTGGACTGGAGGGTATTTCTCAATTTCTGGCAACCCTTGATGTGTATATCTCTCTTGAGAAAAGAAGAAATGGGGAAATAGATTGGTATGGAGTCCTAGGTACAGAACCATCCGCTGATCATGATACAATCCAAAAGCATTATAGGAAGCTGGCTATCATTCTTCATCCTGATAAAAATAAATCAGTTGGTGCTGAAGGGGCCTTTAAAATTATATCCGAAGCATGTGGATTGTTGTCTGATAAAGCCAAGAGAAGCTCCTATGATCGGAAGCTGAATATATGTGATTATCAGAAAGTTTCAAATTACAAACCAGCAACACCAGTTGGTCAGAATGGATTCAATAATTTCTTCAACATTAATGCCTCAACTTCAACAGCTCAGAAGAGTGTAACGCATCCAATGCAGGTTTCACCTTCTGATTTTTCCAGCATTGGTACCTTTTGGACAATCTGTCATTTTTGTCAAACAAAATTTCAGTACCTTACCAATTATCTCAATCATAACCTTCTTTGCCAGAACTGCCGTAATCCCTTCTATGCTGTTCAGGTGCCACCTCCACCCATGTATGGCAATGGCCCATCTGCTCCACGGCCTTCTTCTCAAACTCGCAAAAAGAATTCTACTGATCGTATGAGGACTGAAAAGTCATATGCTACAGGAAAGAAGCCAGTTTCTATGGCAAATACAGGATCTGCAGCTCAGTCAGGTGCATTTGCTAGAGGTATTGTTCAAGGTGTATCAGCAGCAGCTCAAAAACCTGCTACAGGAGAGGATTTTCGAAGGAAACCTCACACTTTTAAGGATGCAGGCACTTGTTTAGCAAGTGGATCCTCAGATGCTGGTTTTGTACCAATAGATAGGCCGAAGAAGAAAAGGCACATTGATGAACAAAAGATCAACTCTACAACAAATTACATGGCAAGCAGAATTGGAGGTATCGCTGAATCCGGTACTCAAAAGGGTAGCTTTGAAACCAGAAGAAGAAACATTTCTGAAAGCCATAAATTTAATCTGATGAGGGAGATGTCACAGCTAGAACTTCGGAACATGTTGATGGAGAAGGCTAAGAGGGATATTTGCTTGAAGCTGAAGGACTGCAGGATTCCCCCTGCTGTATCAAATACCTCAGTGAAAGAGATGGGGAAGAAGGAGAAAGGAAGGGAAATGCCTCCTCCAAATGGCATTGAATTTAACAGAAATAAATGCTTGGTAAATGCAAAGACTGGAGCTCATGCAGAGACCTCCCTTGCCTACCCAAAGGATGATCCTGATACAAAGGTTGTTGATCCAGTGTCGATGACTGTCCCGGATCCAGATTTCCATGATTTTGACAAGGATCGTACAGAACATTCATTTGGTGATAACCAGGTATGGGCTGCTTATGATGATGATGATGGGATGCCTCGATATTATGCTATTATTCACAGTGTAATATCGCGGAAACCACTTAAAATGCGAATCAGTTGGCTTAATTCCAAAAGCAATCGTGAATTGGCTCCTATAAACTGGATTGGTTCTGGTTTCTTCAAGACTAGTGGAGACTTCTGGATAGGAAAGCATGAAGTTAACAAGTCTCTTAATTCTTTTTCGCACAAGGTTAAGAAATGGGCGAAGGGTGCAAGAGGGACCATTCAAATTTATCCCAGGAGGGGAGATGTGTGGGCACTGTATAGGAATTGGTCTCCTGATTGGAGTGAGCTTACCCCTGATGAAGTGATACATAAGTACGACATGGTGGAGGTGCTTGAAGACTATAATGAAGAGAGGGGTGTGAGTGTTGCTCCTCTTGTTAAAGTTGCTGGTTTCAAAACAGTATTTCGCCGGCATCCTAGTAAAATCAAGGCAATTCCAAGAGAGGAACTGTTTAGGCTTTCTCACCAGGTTCCTTCTTGCTTTCTGACAGGTCAAGAAGGCGGTAATGCTCCCAAAGATTGTTGGGAACTTGATCCTGCATCTTTGCCTATTGAGCTACTTAAAGTATTGACTGAAGTTCAGGCGAATGAAATGGTGGAAAGCGATGAAAAGGCTATGAATCCTCTTGGTGATGTCAAAAAATCCAGGGAAGTGCAATTGATGGAAAATGGTGAAAGAAGCAAGGAAAAAGGTGCGGTGGACAACGTAGCACAAGTGAGGAAAGATAAGGGTAAGGAACCCATGGGGGAGGAGTTAATCGTGTACAAAAGGAGGCGAGCAAGGAAATAGGTCATTTTAACAGGTTATAGTTGAAAAGGAAATTTGTTTGAAAAATCTTCATAGGAAAGTCCATACAGGAAATGAATCAGCAGTTGCTCTCTTTCAACACAGTGGTGGGTTATAGTTTTGTTTTTGTAGTTGTGGGATGCTCCTGAGATTTATCTCAGCTGCATATGTAACATGAAGATTGTTCGGAAGACTGAAATTGCATAGAGGGTCCTGGTAGGGTGGTAACTTTGACATCCAGTAGGGTAAGTTCATTATTTTCTGCCCACCTTGCTTTTGATAATGTTTTTTTTTTCCAATACCTTTTTAAAGGAACGTTTTTGCAGCTGGTGAATAATGTGCCCTAGGAGCTGCATTATCTTTTGATCACAGCTTATAAAAGTCTTTACAATCTTCAATTCAGGAAATAGAAAAGAAATTTCTACAGATTTTCACCCTTTACATTGTGTTCTGAATTCTGATATTAATTTCTCCGTGTTGTGCATATTCTCATTTCCATTGATCAATCATGCATGAATCTTTACTTTACTTAAAATGGTCTTTTAATTGTTTGCCTGTTGTTTCTGTCCAATGGTAAGATGATTCACCTAATCATGGATATTCCATGCAAGACAAGTCTCTCC
>CANYLF014885960.1:0-11502 GCA_948193215.1 Bocquillonia castaneifolia
GGTATTAATTGTTACGTGTACAACTAACGAGTTTCTTGTTTTCTTGTCATGCATACATGCAAATGCATCTCATGCATATTTCTAATTCTTCTGGTTTTGCAGTCAATATTGAGTCCCAGTCCACTTGGAGAAGAGTAGGAAACTGGTTAGTCAGAGAAAGTACCAACTTTAACACATACAGTACCAATAGAATGGCTGGAACAGGACAACCAACTGATATGCAAGCAATGTTAACTACCATGAGGGACATGATTAGGGAGGAAGTTCAGAATTCTGTCAATGCAAGAACACCTGGGACTCCACCTATAAAAGGGGAGGATAGAACCGAAGGTGATGATGTTATTTCCACGCTCACTAGGAAGATGGGGGAATTGCAAGAACTGGTCCGGGAGAAGAAGTCTGACACGGAGTTTGATCTGGACAACATGGGAATCAAGGGTATGAAGAAACTACCTCCTAAATTTACTATGCCTGACATACAGAAATTTAATGGAGTTGAGGATCCTAAGTTTCACCTTAAGCAATATGGGTCCGTCATGGCTGCCACTCCACTTGATAATGAACAGAAGGTGGGGCTCTTCCCGCTATCTTTGACTGGGGTAGCCCAGGACTGGTATCACTGACTGCCATCCACTGTCCAGTCCAACTAGAAGGACCTCTGTGAGGCGTTCTTTGGGCAATACGCATACAACACCAGAGTGGAGGTTTCACTGAGGGACCTAGAGATGACTAAAAAAAGATACAATGAACCATTTGCAGACTTTCTGACCAGGTGGAGAAACAAGGCTGCACTCCTCAAAGACAAACCCTCTGAGAAAGACCAAGTCTGGATAGTGGTCCGGAATGTGCTTCCCAACATGGTGAAAACTTTGCAGGTAATAAACCCCAAGACTTTTGGTAACATGTATGATGACGGGATATAATGTGAAGAAATAGAAGCTGAAGAGAAGAAAAACCAGAGAGCAAAAGCCACCTACAGCCGACCCTCAAGCTCCAACACCAAAACTGCTGATGTAAACCGGGTGGTTACCAACCGAAAATTCTCCAACTTCAACCAATCCCTATCCAAAGTGTTTGAGAGGCTTGAGAGATAAAACCTGATTAAACCAGAACTAGCCAGATTCCCACCAAACCAAAACTCACCTGAATACAACCCTGATGCCTTCTGTAAATTCCACCAAACCTCCAGACATTCCTCTGACAATTGCATCAAACTTAAACATGCTATCCAAGACCTAATCAAAGCAGGCAAGATCACTGACCCAGACCACAAACCACCTAGCACCAAACACAACCCCCTGCCAAACTACCATAGAGTACCTCTACCCAACCAAACTATGTGCATCGAATCTGGTTTTACTGAAGCTGAGATTTTGGCCTCTTTTAAGTCTGACTCTTCATTGGAAGACATGGTTGCTGGCCATGTGAAGCATTTAAGGGAAGAACTTCATCGGTTAAGAGATCTCTCTGGTCTTTACAAGCTACAGTTGGTTTCTAACAAGTGGGTCAGAAATGTATAAATGTTTGATGCTTGGTACTCTTCAAGCGAGGATGAAGCAGAATTGGTCGTTACCTTTCACTTGACTCAGAACGATGAGTCTCTATTACAGGTTACCCAGAGTGATAGAGATTATCAGAGAAAGGACTTAGATAATCTCGAGTCCAGTAACCGGAGGAGTGGTCTCGCCCCAAAAATAGGTAAAGAGGTTGTGGAGGTTAGAGAAGACCTGGTCACAGAACAACTGAAGAGGACCAAGGCCAATGCGAGCATTTGGGATGTACTAGTGTATTCTGAAGCGCACCGGAAAGCCTTAGTGGATGCTTTGGCCAAGAACCAAATCCCTGAGGATGTTTCTCCTAAAAACATGGTTGGGGTGATGTTGGAGAGGAAGTCGGGAGAGATTACTTTCTCTAATGAGCATCTGCCTCTGGAAGGCTGGGAACATAATAAGGCTTTGTACATTAAAGCCGAGGTCAATGGTAAAAGAACATCATGTGTTATGGTGGATGACAGATCTGCCATTAATGTCTGACCATCAAAGATTCTTCCTAAGCTGGGGATTTCAACTGCTGATTTGCAACCGTCGGATCTAGTCATCCGGGCATATGATGACTCGAAGAGGAGCATAGAGGGAACCTTCACTGCTAAAGTCAAAGTCAGACAATTGAATCTGAGGTATGCATTACTGTCTTAGATATTCCTCTAACTTTTATAGTTCTATTAGGCAGGTCATGGTTTCATTCTCTAGGCGGAGTCTAATCTACACTTCACTAGAAGATCAAATTCCCATATGAAGGGGGCATTCTGACTGTTAATACTGAGCCAGTCCATTAGGTAGCAGTACTGCAGGCCCCACCTAAGGGTCAGATTTCCCTTGTCAAATTTAAGATCATGGTAATTAGGGAAGAATATATGGGCCCACAGGTTAACTCCATGCTGAAAAAGATGAATTACCTCCCGGCCCTTAGGCTAGGAACGAACCAACAAGGAATCACTACTTTTCCAGACTTTAAGACTCAGACTACCTGTAATGGTTTAGGATACACTAGAGAATCTTCGCAGAAGGGAAAGTAGAATTTTATCAAGAAGGGAGGTTTGTATGTTTGTTTTGTGCCAGAAGCACAGAAGACATCAAAGGAAGCTACAAGCAAAAAGAGCTCTGCTTTGATCCTGGAAGAGCTTATCATTGAGAACCTGGCTGCCAAAATGGAGGAATTGGTGATTCAAGAAGAGATCAAAGATGGCAAAAATGCTGCTATGGAGACTGAAGATAGCAAGGAAGATGCTGCCTAGATTAACTATTCTAATGTTGATGCTTTTATTTATGATAGCAAGGAACATTTTTATTCTATTAAGGTAATAACTCCTGACCTCTTTGAGGAGGAGGAAGTGTTTGTCTCTAAGGTCAATGATATAAACACCGACTTTGCTTACTTGTGTGATGTTCATCTTGATGGCACTGTGCATTTCATTGGTCATGTCATAAGCATGTTTAACATTAATTCTATGCAAACAAATGCATTCAACTTAGGCACAAAAGAAACGCCATAGGAAATATTGATCACGTCTAATGTGACCCCTGAAGAGAGAGAGAGAGATTTGAACATATCCTCAAAAAATGGAAGTATTTGCCTGGACCTATGTAAACATGCCTGTGGTGGACAGAAGCATAGTAGAACACTTCATTCCTATTGATCCCAATAAGAAAGTAGTCAAACAGAAGCTTAGGAGGTTGAGACCAGAATGGGCACAGTTGATTAAAGAGGTGATAGCCAAGATATTGAAAGTAAAGTTCTTAGAGGTGGTTAAATATCTAGAATGGTTGGCCAATATTGTCCCAGTTCCTAAGAAAGACGACAGAGTCCAAATGTGTGTGGATTTTAGAGATTTGAATAAAGCATCACAGAAGGATGACTTTCCTCTTCCTCAAATCGATGTACTCATTGATAGTACAGCAGCTAGTGCTATGTATTCTTTCATGGACAGATACTCTGGGTATAACCAAATTATTATGGCAGTAATCGACAAGATGAAGACATCTTTTGTGACAGAATACGGTACTTACTGTTACACAGTATTACCGTTTGGGCTCAAAAATGCGGGGCAACATATCAGAGGATGGCTACAACCCTGTTCCATGACATGATGCACAAGGAAGTGGAGGTCTATGTAGATGACATGATGGTTAAATCCCTTACCTGGGAACAACACTTCGATGCCCTGGAAAAATTCTTAGCAAGAGCAGCCAGGTATAATCTGAGGCTAAATCCTACAAAGTGTGTATTCAGGGTAATAGAAGGCAAAGAAGGGGATAGAGGTGGACCCAGAAAAAATCAAAGCTAATCGAGAAATGCCACCCCCAAAAATAGAAAAGAAAGTCAGGGGATTCCTGGGGAAAATCCAGTATGTCAGCAGGTTTGTATCACGGTTAACTGTGATCTGTGATCCCATCTTTAAGCTGTTAAGGAAGAACCAGCCCAGAGAGTGGAACTCTAGTTGCCAAGAGGCATTCGAGAAGATAAAACAGTACCTGTCCAATCCATCGATACTACAACCTCCTAAAACTGGGAGACCGCTAGTCTTATACATGGCACGAGAAGAGGAAGCTATAGGTGCGATGATAGCTTCAGTAGATAATGCAGGGATAGAGCATGCAGTATACTACCTTAGTAAGAAGTTGTTGCCTTATAAAGTCAAGTATGATGTAGTCCAGAAGACTTGTCTGGCAGTTATTTCGGCTACTCGCAATCTTCAACATTACTTTCAGTCCTACCAAGTGGAAGTGGTGGTGAAGATTGATCCTCTACGATACTTGTACGAAGCCCCTGTCCTAATTGGAAAACTGGCTAAATGGTTGGTGCTATTGACAGAGTTTGACATCCGATACACATCCAAAAAGATAATTAAAGGGCGAGCGTTTACTGAATTCTTGGCTGTCAATCCAAAAGAGTCAGACAAGCAATTCAAATTTAAGTTCCCTGATGAAGGACTTAATGCAATAGAAGTTTAAGGATGGATTTTGTACTTCGATGGAGCAGTAAACCATAAAGGAGCAGGGATAGGTGTACTACTCATAACACCTACAGGGGAGCAAATTCCACTTGTTAAGAAATTGGAATTTCCAGCCACCAACAACATGGCTGAATATGAAGCATGCATCTTCGGGTTAGAATCGGCAAGCTCAGTGGGAGCTAAAGAAATTTCAGTCCATGGAGACTCGAAACTAGTTGTTAGCCAAGCAACAGATGAATGGGAATTCAGGGATGAAAAACTGAAGTCGTACGTTGAGCATTTGCAACGAGTTCAAAAGTGCAACATGTTTCACCTACCAAGAGGGGAAAATCAGATGGCCGACACCCTAGCTACACTTGCCTTAGTATGGGAGGATCCTGGCAAAATACAAATGATACCTCTAGTAATGGCAAAAGCTAGACAACCATGTTACCTGAAGGAGGAGATAGTATGCTCTACTGGCCCTTAAGAGAAGTCCCAGTTCTATGATGTCTTGAGATACCTGGAAACACAGGAATACCCGGAGGAATCAACAAGCAAATAGCACTTTGCCATACGACTCTAGCCCCGGAACTACACTTTCCATGAAGGCGTGTTATACCGAAGATCACCTGATGCAGTACTTCTCAGGTGTGTCACAAGAGAAAAGGATGATAGAATCATGAATGATGTTCATGCAGGAGTTTGTGGGCCTCACATGAGTGGACCTGTACTATCATTAAATATTCAGAGATAGGGGTACTACTGGGATACCATGGATAAGGATCGCATCAGAATTGTACGCAAGTGCCACAACTGTCAAGTACACGGGGATCAGATTCATATCCCACCTTCAGAACTCCACAATCTTGCTTCCCCATGGCCTTTCTCTTCTTGGGGGATCGACATCATGGGACCCATAAAGCCCACTGCTTCCAATGGTCATAAATATATCATTGTGGCAATCGAGTACTTTACCAGATATGTTGAAGATGTTTCACTCCCAACGGTCACCGCGCACAGTATGATAGAATTCATAGCCAAGAGGATCAAGTGCAGGTTTTGGCTCCCTCATCACATAGTGTCAAACAACGGAGTGCAATTCCATGGGGAAACAATCAACTTTCTGAGAGAGAATGGCATAGAGCACCACAAATCATCTCCTTAGAGACCACAAGCCAATGCGGCTATTGAAGCTACTAACAAGACAGTCAATAAGATACTAGTAAAGATGGTCAGAACGTACAAAGATTGGTTAGAATAGTTACCATATGCTATTTTCGGATACAACACCACCATCAAAACTGCAACAGGACAAACACCTTTCTCACTGGTATATAGGGGAGAGGTAGTACTTCCGATAAAAATGCAATGTAAGTCACTTCGAGTAGTGTTAGAATCACAGTTACCAGAGACTAAATGGGTAGAGAAGAAGTATAGACAGTTGTTATCACTAGAGGAAAATAGGAAGGAAGCCCTCTACCATACACAATTGTACCAACGAAGGATGGCTAGATCATTCAACAAGAGCATCAAGCCCTGTGCCATTAAAGTGGGAGACTAGGTCCCGAAGTAGGCTAGGCCCGTTCCTTTTGATCCCTGAGGCAAGTTCAAACCGACTTGGGAAGGCCCGTACATGGTTGTGAAAGTCCTACCCAAGGGGGCAGTCAAGATTTCAAATTTATAGGGCAATGAATTCACTCAACCCATCAAAATGGACAGGCTGAAGAAATACTATCTATAATAGTAAAAAAATAATGATGATGAAAAAAAATGATAATAATGATTTGAGAGAAAATTTCCAGCTGGAAAACCTGTAAAGGATGGTGGTAAAAGGGGGCATATTACGTGCGTTCAGTGCAGTACGCTTTTGTAAATAAAAGAGTGCATTATATTAATAAAACATAATTATTGATAAACATTGTCTTATTTATGATAACATTGAAATGGTTACATCTGCTTGAAAAAGGAAACATTTTCAAAGTATATGTAAAGGGCAGATATGAGACCACCTAACGTCCAGTGTTTCCATATGACATTCTGCTTGCATTATACATGGTAGTCATTTCTCGGGAATGGAAGGCGGATGGTTCCTGATTCTGTAACATAACCCAGGCCTTGTAAAGATCATCAGTCACAGTACTTTTGTGGAAAGTCACATTGATAAGTCATCATCTACTGCCCCACCCACGGTGGATCCGGTCGAGCAACTGGGGCTGCAGGGGATAGCACTCAATGTCAGGTAGTATAGGCATGATGCGTTGAACTTTTTGTATTGGTGACAGAGCCTAGATGGGGTGTAGAAACTGAAAAGGTGCAGCCGGGCCAATGGAACGCACCTGCCAAAAAGCTCTACCGTCACTTTTGTCATGGACCACCATGGACAATGCCAGCGAATATGAACCTCCTTTTTGTTATTCAAAAAGTCATCCCATTCAACTTCTGTCAGATTAAGTGCAGTGCGAGAAAGATGATGAGTCCTCAACTGCTTGGACGTGTAGAAGTTCAAACTCCTAGAAATCTCCAAAAGGCCCAACCTTTCCCTCAGCCAAATCTGTCACAGTGATAGTCGGATAATAATAATAATAATAATAATAATAATAATAATAATAATAATAATAATAATAATAATAATAATAATAATAATAATAAAGCCACCATTCACCTGTAAAAGCATCAGGCTACCCTTGAACTGACCACCCTGGGAAACACTGTCCAAGCCGATGAAGGTTTAAGCCAGAATAATAGGAAAAGGGTGTACACCGTCCTCCACCTGACTAATAATGTGAGCGATTTGAATATCACCCATGCCATCTAGGTCAGTTAGTACGTAAGCTGCATACAAAGAAAAAGCAAGAATTATTCGCCAAGAGAAACAGCCAACAGTTTTGTGTTTACAATGTTCCAGTAAGTCAGGCAGAGTTAACATCCCCTGATTTGTGTAAGATAGCAAGGTTTGAGGAGGTAAGTCAAAAAGCGAAACCATGAAGGTAGGAAAATTCAATTCCAAGCTGGGCAAGGTTGCAGGAATTGAAAAGGAAACGTAACTTTTACCCAAAATAGCAGCAAATTCTTCAGGAAGGGCCATATTTTGATATCCTTGAAGTGGAACACATGGTCTCGGTGATTCCAACACTGAGCAACACTCTTGAGAAAGCATTCATCATGTGTCATACCCTTCATAGAAACCAGTGGAGACATGGCAAAATCATGCAAGTAGTTCCATTTTTAGTGACAGGAATCCAAAAGCTCTCTAATGAGACCCTCAATCATTGAAGGGGAAGGAGAAAGAAATGAACTCATCGCAAGAGCAAGAAATAAGAACAAGAGAAAATGATGGAAGAAGCAAAAGGAGCTATGGGCAAAAGAAAAGAAAAATAGGGCTACGGGAATGCTGAGGCAATTCCCAATATAAATAAATTGCATGCATGTGGATTACAAGTTATCGCTCATTGATCCAGAGGGTGGCATACACGTAAAGGGATAGCCTTTATAAGAAATAAGAAGGAAAGAATAACTGGTGTAACGGTTAACTTGGTAAAGCAACAGACAGATTACAAAAAAGATACATGCAGGGACTGAAGTTCCGATCGGACATTCAAAGGTCCGACAGAACCTTCAAACATCCGGCCGGATGTTTACGCTGTGAAGAAGGCTGAAAATTCATGCATTTTCATGTACTCATGCATACATAAATAGGAGATATGACTAACATTACACATCCTATAAAGACACATTACATATATCATACATACATCCACAACATGCATACATTGTACAAGCAACTAAGAAAATCACAAAGGTTCAACCAAAAGAAACGAGAGCATTCTTGCCAGGGAAACAACCCTGTGATAACTATAGTCTTCTTTGACATGACATGATGAACAACTCCAACCTGACAAAGCAAAGGGAACAAACTGACTTCACCAGAGTACAGGAATATCAATACAAGACTAATAGGCATGCTCCATCATAGAAACGATGCATACAAGCAAACACAGATGTGGGATTAATTGGTCAGGAGCTAAAATGGACTTACATGATGAGTCAAGAGAACAAGACAATAGAAAGCTTGGGGGCAGGCAAAATTCCACTCATATACAGGCTAACATATCCCCAAATGGAGCAGAGCAAGGCTATTAAAACTCGATGGCAAAACGAGGCCTCTAAATTATCAATTTATGACAACATCAAGAGAGCGACATGAACAATGACTCACTTGATGAGTGATTGTCCTTGTAAGAAAATAGTCAGCCAAACTAACACTGTAGAGAAATCTTAATCTTCTTACAATTGAGAAGAATGTCAAGAGCAAATCTTGGGGGCAACGAGTCACCTTCAAAAAATTTTAGAAACACTCAAGCGGCAATGGGTCACCCTCAAAATATCAGAACAACCTTCAAGAAGAGAATGACACTAGATGAAATTTTTGACAAATAATGACAGAATCACACAAAATTCAAAACAATCGGCAGACGAAGCCAGAAAATTCCCAAAAAATTCAGGTAACCTCAGTACACTATGTTTAATTTTTCAGACTAACTTATGACTGGTAGAACACTACCAGAAGCTCTAATTGATGAACGGGTCAATTCACAAAGAAAACTATGCCAGAACAATGCTGAAGCAGACGAATCTTTCTTGGGTGCATCCCAATACTATTCTAGACTATTAAAAGGTTTAGAATTTCTTATCTAGTCGATCGAGAGCATCCTAGATTCCTGTGTCTAGCCTGAGTTAGACTCAGACACCAGGTACGAAGATGAACTACCTCCAATTGATTGATGACGACTATCTATGGTGATGAAGTACATCCAATTTATCGGTGATGACTATCTATTGAGACAGACTACTTCAAATTTATTTATGACGACTATCTATGGAGGTTAACTACCTCCAATTTATCAGTGAAGACTATCTATGTAGACAAACTACCTCCAATTTATCGACGATGACTATCTACAGAGGTGAACTACCTCCAACTTATCGGTGATGACTATCAAACCCTGAGCCAAAAACACAGACTGTATCCTTTTGACAGGTTTGTTCATGTTTGTCTCCTTTGACGATCGTTTATACATGTTTATCCAATATTGATAAACTCTGACATAGCAGGGGCAAACTGTAGACATTGAATTTTTGGATGCAAGTACATGGAAGCAGCGCGGGAGCCCAGTGATGAATACGGTCTAGTTTGGATCACTCTATTACCCATTTTCTCGTAGAAATGAGCTGAAGAAAATAAAAATTATTTTGAAGCTCCTAAATATTTTTCAAAATATATTTTTGGCTTAATTAAGGGTGAGAACAAATATTTAAATATATGTCTGAACCATTAATACGGCCCACATAAACTAGAAAATCATTTTTAGCCCAAAAACCACCAAGCCCAAAATGAACATTCAGACGAATGTTCATAGGTCCAGCCGGATGTTCAAGATTTCTTTTAAAAAAATATAAGGGTGTCTACACATTTCGACAGGGGGAAATGGAGGTGATCTGTTGCACCTCACCCCACAGAGGAAAGGTAGATTCGTTCTACAAGAAACCCTAATCCATCATTGATATAAATAGAATGAGATGAAGGCTAGAGAGAGGGCTTTTGGAAAGGTTTTAGTCAGATAAAAAAACATAAAAAAAAAATAGAGAAAAATTAACGTGTTTCTTCGGCCGAATATTTTCCTTGGTTTTGAATAATTCAACAGCTCATTTCCTTACCAGAATCGGTAACTTATCTCAATTCTAAAGGCAACCAACCATCCACGGAGCATTCATGCATCAAGACTAAGCATTTTCTCATTTTTATTATTTTTTTGTTATATTCTGTAATTTTTACATATTTTTCTTACCAATTTTTATTTGATATTTTGATCACATATATGAGTTCTAGGTGAAACCAGGAGTGTTTTGGACGTCTCACATTCAAGTTTTGAGCTCCTACAACCCATTCCAAAATTTTAGAACGTCATTTTTGCTAGATTTTTAGTTATTGTTATAATTTGTTTTAACTATCCAAAACGTATCCTTAAGGGTCTGTATGAGTTGTCAATAGTTTAAATATTGTGTATCTATAAGAAAACATAATAATACAGGTAAAATAACTCAGAGAAGATGACTTACAAATCTGGCCGGATGTTGAAAAGTCCGGCCGAATGTTTATGATGCTTCAGTTAGAAAGAGAGATCAGGATCTTGATCCAACTTGTGAAGGGTATATCTCGGCTGTCCGAGCTCCAAATTGAGAATTCTTGAGCCTAAAATGAAGTTCAGAATGTCTACTTTAATTTTTGTGTTTTGAGTTTTGTCTAATTCCTTTATGCCTAAAATGCCCTTGATATTTCAATACTATATTTGAGAAAGCTTTTTGAAAACTTCAAAAAAAAATGTAATTCCTGCTAGGTTAAAATAGATGGGATATTTATAGGCTCTTTAGAATTATGTCTATCATTTTATGTATTATATTTAAAAGGCACGTAATAAACAGGTCAAGAATCAACTCGAAAAACATGAAGTGGATTGACTACCGAAGCTTCAAGGTCGATCGATTTATGCTCTCCCGGGTAGATCGATCAATCGGTAAGATTTCTTCATGTTTATGTAAAATGCCTAGATCCTTTTTTGTTAAATAATTAACCAGACATTTAGTTAATCAATTCGGTAATAAGTAAATAAAAATGGTAGAAATTCATTTCACCTTTCCTCTCTTTAAAGGTGTATGTGTATTATTGCCATACCAAATATCTCGGGTAAATAATAAATGAATTAATGTGCAAATATTAACCCCCAAAAATAAAAAGAAAGATAAAAATAAGTTAGAAACTAATAATGGATGTTTCGTATGTAAATAAATAAGGGAATAATCCATCCGGTTAAGTATTACTAAAATAAGTAGAAACTCACCAAATACAGGCAATTACACTCAATCAATCATGGTTAAATACAGTGGACCTAATGCAGAACTAAAATTGATTAGAAATAGTATTAGGTGCGCCCATTCATCACATCGTATTT
>CANYLF014888521.1:0-11060 GCA_948193215.1 Bocquillonia castaneifolia
AATGTTTACATTTGCTTGAAAGTGAAAAACATTCTCATGATACATGCAAAGGGTGGATATGAGACCATCTAACTACCAGTGTTTCCATATGGCATTCTACTTGCATTATGCAGGTCAGCCATAGCCCGAGCATGGGCAACAAAGGGTTCATCATTTTGCAGCACCACCCAGGCCTTGTAAAGGTCATTAGTCACAGCACTACTACAAAAAGCCACATTAATGAGACAGCGCCTACCACCCCAGCCCCGACGAACTTGATCCAAAAACTAAGGCTGCAGAAGGGATACCTCAAAGTCAAGGAGAAGAGGAACAATGCGCTGAATGTGCTCATACTGGCGACAAAGCCTGGAAGGGGCATAGAAACTAGAAAAGTGCAGTAACACATCTGTTAAAGAGCTCTAATGTCACTTCTGTCAGGGACCACTATGGACAATGCCAGCGGATATCATCCTCTTGTCTGTTATGCAGAAAATCATCCCATTCAGTTTCAGTCCAGTTAATTGCAACACGAGAAAGGCAACGGGACATCAGTTGTCGAGGTATATAAAGGTTTAAACTCCTGGGAACCTCCAACAGGGCTAACCTTTCCCTCATCCAAATCTGTCAAAATTAATAGCCACATATTAATAATAATAATAATAAATAATAATAATACTAATAATAACACCAAATAAAAAAAAACCACCAAAGATAATAAATAATAATAATAAAGCCACTATTCATTCACCTATAAAAGCATCGGACTACCCCTGAACTGACCACCCTGGGAAACACTATCCAAGCCGATAAAGGTTTCAGCCAGAATAACAGGAAAAGGGTCTGCACCGTCCTCCACCTGACTAATAGTGTGAGCGATTTGAATATCACCCATGCCATCTGGGTTGGTTAGCAAGTAAGCTGCATACAGATAGAAAGCAAGAATTCTCTGCCAAGCAAAACAGCCAGTGGTTTTATATCTGCAATGTTCCAATAACTCAGGTAAAGTTAACATTCCATGATTAGTGTAAGACAACAGGGTTTGAGGCGGCAAGTCAAAAAGTGGAACCATGAAGGCAAGAAAACTCAACTCCAGGAGGGGCAAGGCCACATGAATTGAGGATGAGGTGAAACTTATACCCATAATAACAGCAAATTCCTCGGGCAGGGGGCATATTTTAATGTCCCTGAAATGGAAGACATGATCCCGATGATTCCAGTATTTAGCAGCACTTCTAAGGAAACATTCATCAAGTTTCATGGCTCTCAGAGAAACTAGATGAGACAGGGAAAAATCATGCAAGTAGTTCCATTTTTGGTGACTGAAACCCAAGAGTTCTTTGATAATGCCCTTAATCGTTGAAGGAGCAAGAGAAAGAAGCTAACTCATCAATGCAGATAAGAATAAGAAAGATGATGGAACTATGGAAATGATGAGACAATTCCCAACATATAAATAAATTGCAGACATGTGGAGTGTAAGACACCTTTCATTGATCCATAGAGTGGCATACACGTGAAGGGATAACCTTCAGCAAAAGCAAGAAGGGAGGAATAAAGGGAATAGCACCTGTCTAAGCAAGCGATGGATGCCAAGAGAAATACATGCAGGGACTGAAGGTCCGGTCGGATGATCAAAGGTTCGGTCGAACCTTTAAACGTCCAGCTGGATGTTTACGACAGGAAACAAGAAAAATTTTCATGCATTCTCATGCATACATGCATACGTTCACGAGAAATAAGTTAGCATCTAGGTCCATTTGCATTTTTACAAGTAAACATCGCTGCATTAGGCATCGAACATTTCTCACAAACATATGATCATAACATTTAAAGCATAGTTGCATCCTTGTAATTAGCTAAGTATTGCATCAAACATCCATATACGTTTAAACACGTACATCCATGCATAACAGGTTCCTAAAAGAAATGCTAGAAATCCAGAAAATGTCAATAATGTATTAGAAATACAAGGCCCTTAATCCTGCCTAGGGCGAACTCTTCTCTCACACTAGCTCTGCTCCTCGCCACTGCTACTGCTCGATGAGCTCTCCTCCTCTACAGTTGGTCCGGTCTCAGTGGTCCTCTGCTATAACTGAACCCTCAGACCGGCATTCTCCGCCTCTAACTCAGTCACCCTAGCCTGCCACTCCGTACACAGTCCCACGACCATGAATTTACAGGCCTGGAACATACCAGCTAGCTGATACGCATCATTGACAGGAACCTGCAATAGAGGAAGATCATGAGAATTCCAAATGACTAGGAACTCAAAGCAAGACAATATTGCCAACAGACTTACATGGCTGACACCAGGGGGCACCACCAGTCGGTGCTCAGTAGATGGCTCTATGACTTGCTCTGTGACACCTCTAGGCGTACAACAAGTGAAAGATGAAGGTGGGAACGATGAGACTTGGCAGAGGCGGGTGGCGCTCCTCCGACCCGTAGGAACTGGGCCACCACCAGCCGGACCCTCCCTAGCAGCTGACCCACCAGTTCGGGCCCCAGCAGTAGAAGTGCCCACATGGCCACCAGTGCCACTCATCAAGTTCAAATCCCTGGCATTCCTAGGAAGCCTGGCCACAGCCCTCCTAGCTTGAAGAAAACAGTTAGAAAGTCAAAAAAAAAAAAAAAGAAGAAGCATTCAGGAACTAACAAATACTCATAGCCAAGGCCTTCATCGTAGACAAAGGTAGAGCAGGCAGACATGAATCAGCCAGGAAAACAGGATATGAAGCATCCTCGACAATGAAACCTAGAGCCGCCTGACCGACAATCCATTGGGCCACATAAGACTCCCTCAGATGATGAGTATAGAACATACTCTGCGGAGGATCCTTGGGAACAACCTCTCTCTCTACAGCCGAGCACTGGCCAATCACTCGCTCTCTCAAGAACCACATCCTGCAACCTGAACACTCCAGCAGGATCCGCCTCTCATCCTTTGCCATAGAGGCAGTCACATACTTCGACAATCTAGCAGGCTCACCCATCCAGTCAAAATGAAGCTACAAACATAACCAATTTGGTTAGAATGAGAAAATTGAGATAAGATGAGAAGCACAAGCTGATACTCACATTCTCAGAAGTATGAGTCAGCATGTTTAGAACCCTCCTGTGATCCGCCAGAGTCATCTGTGGGGTCGGGTTGAGAGACAAACCCCATAGCCTCAGCATAGGAAAAATCCCACGAACACTAATGGGATGGAAGTTCCTCAACAAACCCATCTCAATAGCCCATATCTACAAAAGAAGCAACAAAAGTCAGTAACAAAAAAAAACACACAGACAAGAGAACAAGTTGAAGTTGGAATGCTTACCTGCACTGCATGCCAGAAGCCATTCAGCTTCTTGTACCCTATGGAAAACTTGTCAAAGTAGGAGTACAAATAAGCCAAGGCGGTGGATCCCCAATTAAAACGCCCCATGGCGTCAAAATCTCACAGTAGAGGCACGAAATGAATCCACAGGTTGCTGGTCTTGTTGCTGAACAGAGTGCTCCCCATCAAGTGGAATAAAAAAATCCTGGCCATCTGATCTCGGGCCACCTCCCCTACAGAATTCCTGTACCGCACTCTCCCGGCCTGACCCTCCTCAATGAACGGAGTCAGCCACTCTAGCATACTTATGTAGACAATCCTCATATCCTGGTCGTGGTAAACAGGCTCAAACCCGAACATTCGGGTGAAATAAGTAGTCCTCTCCTCCATCGAGGTGAAGTAAAGGGCACCATTAAATGGGATCCTCTCACCAGCACACTTAACGCTGGAAATAGCAGCAAATGCCCCTGGGGTCAGAGTGTACTCTCCGCATGGCAAGTAGAAAGTGTGAGTATTGCACATCCAGCGCTCTAGTAAGGCATAGGTGGAAACCCTATCGATGTGACCCAACTGGTCAAGAAGTGCCATAACAAAGGTGTCCAGCCCGGCGCGATGGACTCGATCCCTAACAGCATCTGGAAGCATGTTCCAGGCCTTCCTGGAATCACACATGTTTCCTGACTGGGAAAAACTGGTGGCAGACCCCTTCTGCAAGTAAAGCACTCACTGTAAGTAAAGCACGCATTCATACACATGGCGCCAAGCCATGATTCATGTCACAAGCACAATTCGAAATGAATGAGTTTTGAATAAGCACACAAACACTTGCAAACATGAAACGAATGAGTTTTAATTGCAGTCATCCCGTTGCATTTACATCTTTACGATACAATCACAGTCCTAAACGAACGAGTTTTGGGTAAATACACATTCATCACGCGATAAAAAGGATTGTAAATGCACCAACACAGCATCTAGCATCATTTAGGAATGATCATATGAACATACACATAAATCCTAAGCAAACGAGCAAGGGATTCAGTCAACGGCATCCTACTGGACGTAAACATTCGGCCGGATGTTTGAATGTTCAGACGGATGATTTAACATCCAGCCGGATGTTCAGTAAACAAACGATCGAATGTTTACGACCCAGGGCTGCAAAACACGAGTTCTCACATTCCCATTCTCATACGCCAAAATTCCACACACATCATACAATGCAAGCATCATTACGCATGCAAACCATCATCTAAGCATAGTCCTAAAGCACCTAAACATATATCCACATCGCATTCACCAAATAAATGTAATTCAGTAGCACCCACAACACATTACATATCACAAATCATCATTCAACCGTGTGTATAATCATGAAAAGACCAGGAATCATCAAAAATATAAGAAAACAGAACAGCCAGACGTCGTGAACGTCCGGTCGGATGTTCAATCATCCGCCCGGACCTGCAACTCTGGGTAGCCAATCCAAATTCCACCAAACGCAACAACAGTAATGCAAGCTCGCAATAAACCACTAGGCATTGAAGACTAACCTGTAATGAAGCATAACACCCAATTTGGGCGCCCATATTTGTCAGAGGGATCTCCATGCCTCTCTCTAATCCACATGCCTCTGGGACATAAACACATTCATTCACTTCAAAAATAGAGCAAGAGCGGTCTTGAAATGGGTTCAGAGGGTCTACAACGAGATTGACAGCCTCTGGAATGTGTGGGTCTTCCTCCATTGGAAGTTCTTCACGTTCAGCCATTGATGAGTAATTAAAAAAATAAAAAATAATAATAATAAAGGGAGAAGAAAAGAGAGAAAACTAAAATGAGAGAAGAGAAAGAGAAAAGAGAGAAGAATGAGAAAGAGAAGAAGGAAATCTAAAAATAATAAAGTGAAAATTATGGGAAGTTAATGAGAGAATATGGAAAGGAAAAGATAATTAGAAGGGATTGAGGGGAAGATGGGCGGTTTCTTTTGGAAAATAGGGAGGCAAAACTGCCACTTTGGTCCCTCACAATTCAAAACCTGCTGCAAGATCCGAAAATTAAAAGATTGTAATGGACAGACCAAAAATCAAAATTAACAGTCCCAGAGTCTCCAAAAATTCTAGAAAATTGCCATAATAATCCAAAAAAATTTCTAAAGGACCTAGAACCTTCGAATAATTTTTCTGAACTTCCAGACAGAAATTTTGACAGACAGTGTCAGAATCTCAGAAAATTCAGCAGGAAGACGAAGCCGGAAAATTCCCAAAAAAATTCAGGTAATCTCAATACACTATGAATGATTTTTCAGACCAACTTGTGACAGGTAGAACGCTACCAGAAACTCTAATTGATGAACGAGTTAATTCGCAAGGAAAAAATACACCAGAACCAGTACTAAAGCAGACGATGCTTTTCAAACATAATTCTAGACTGTTAAGAGTTTTGAATTTCTTATCTAGTCGATCGAGAGCATCCTAGATTTCTATGTCAAGCCGAATTGGACACAGACATTAGATCCTGGGGACGGGCTACCTCTAGTATCTCAGAGACGAACTACCTCCAATCTATCGGTGACGACTATCTTAGAGATGAACTACCTCCACTTTATCGGAGATGACTATCTAGGGAGACGAGCTATTTCCCGACTATCGGCGACGACTATCAAACCCCAAGCCAGAGACACGAGCTGTATCCTTTTGTCAGGTTTGTTTATGTTTGTTTGCTTTGACGTTCGTTTATTCGTGTTTTTATAACATTGCTAAACTCTGACAAAGTGAGGGCAAACTGTAGACACCTAATTTTTGGATGCAGGAAAGTGGAAGCAGCGCGGGAGCCCAGTGATGAATACGGTCTATTTTGGACCATTTTTGTTACCCAGTTTCTTGTAGAAATGAGCTGAAGAAAATAAAAAATATTTCAAATGCGCTAAATATTTTCAAAATATGTTTTTGGCCTAATTCAGGGTCCGAACAAGTGTTTAAATATTTGTGCGAACCTTAAACACGGCCCACATAAGCTAGAAAATCGTTTTGAGCCCAAAAAACACCAGGCCCAAAATGAACATCCGGTCGAATGTTCATAGATCCGGCCGGATGTTCAAGATTTCTTTTAAAAAAAATAATGAGACCCTGCACGTTTTGACAGAGGGTGGTGGAGGTGATCTGTCACATCTCATCCCACTCAAGAAAAGCAGATTCCATTTGCAACAAACCCTAATCTATCCTAGCTATAAATAGAATGAGATGGAGGCTAATGGGAGGACTTTTGGCAAGGGTTTTAAATGGACAAAAATCACAAAAAAAGGGGAAAATTAATAAATTTCTTGGCCAAATATTTTCTTTGATTTGGAATAATTCAAAAGCTCATTTTCTTACCAGAATCGATAACTAATATCATTTCTGAGGGCAACCAACCATCCACTTATTCAGAATAAGTTCATTTCTTCATATATTTCCATTTACGTTATATACGGTAATTTTCATATTATTTTTTAAACTAATTTATTTTGCTGTTCTAATTGCATATATGAGTTTTATGTGAAAGCATGAATGATTTGGACGTAAAATATCTAAGTTTGGAGTTTAGTCACCATAATATCAATATTTGACAGTGTAATATTTCTTGAATTTTTGGTCATTGTTTTAATTTATTTTGAACGTCCAGAACTATTTCTTAAGGGCCTGTATATACTGCAAATAGCTCGTACATTGTAAATACATCAAAACATGTAATATTTCAAAGAAGATGAACCGAGGAAGACGAAGTGCAGGTCCGGCCGGATGTTCAATGGTCCGGCCGGACGTTCGCCCATTCCACCAGATGTCCCACCTGCTTGCTTAAATTTCTAGAGAATAAAAGAACATCCTGCCGAACCTTCATGATGCAGGGCCAAAAATGAAGTTTTCTAAGCCCTAAACCTCTCGAAGCTTCAAGGTCGATCGATTTATCCTCTCCCGGGTAGATCGGTCAATCGATAAGGTTTCTTTATTTCTTATGTAAATCACCTAGATCTTTTTTATTAAATAATTAATTGGACATTTAAATAATCAAATCCGGTAAATAAGTAAATAAAAATGGTAGAAATTCATTTCCCATTTCCTTTCTTTAAGGTTGTATGTTTGTTATTATTATTTTCATATATCTCGAAAAAATACAAAAAAATGATTAATATGTAAATATTAACCCCAAAAATAAAAATAAAAATAAGTTAGAAACTAACTGTGGATGTTTTGCATGTAAATAAATAAGGAAATAATCCACTCGGCTAATTACTACTAAAACCAATAGAAATTTACCACAATACAACCAACTGCACTCAATCAATCAGGGTTAATCATAGTGGACTTAATGCATAACTAAAATTGATTAGAAACAGTATTAGGTGCGCCCATTCATCGCATCCTACTTTCTGGGTGATTTACAGCTTTATATTGTTTGTCTCTGTCAGAAAATAATGACCTTATTACTTAATTAAATGGGAAATTGCCCCAAGTATGGATGCTCATTCTGAACCCATAAATCATCTGGTGTGATGACAAATGGGATTTTCCCGAAAAGGAATCTACCTGTTTGTTAATCACTATGTGATCCCGAAGCAATTCGGGTGGCGACTCCACATTTTTCATAAAAACTTAAAAATCCATTTAGTGGGTATGTCACCATTGCTATTGGACACCAACCGACGGGCAGGTGGTATAACCAAATAACGAGTCCCGGGCGCTCTGTCCAAACTGAACGTACTGCATTAGAGATTTCTGGCGGTTAGACTAACTTTCTCCTATCCAGAAATGAGGAGTTGATCTGCTGGCATTGTCCATGGTGGAAATTGAGCTTCGTCACTACCTCTGTTATAGACAACTGCGTGCAGATTGCTAGCTTTGGTATTGTCACCTTTTATACCCCATCCAGAGTATGTAGGCAGTATGGCAAGGTTCAAAAAGAACTGCATCTTGTTCCATCCTTTACTCCTTATGCTGTTACTCCATTCTTCTTGAGGGAGATCCATTCTCGTTGGGCTAGTAGATCTTTTGCAAGGAATCTGAGCTTTACCCAAGGCCCAATACTGATGATGAATACAAGGCTTGGGTTGATCTGGTATGTGCTACTATTGACCTGTTCATATAATTACAAATATGGATCTCATGGCATGGCTTTATTTGTAGGCTGAGCTATCTGAAGATGAAGGCAGAGGTGCTGAACTGTATGTTACAAGCAACAGAAATAATGCAAAAAGAGCAAGAGAGAGTGCAAGGAAGGAAATGAATGCAAGTTTTGATAACATCAAGTGGGCAAAGAAACACAAAAAGAATTAGGTCTCATAACCATTTCATTTATCCATTCAATGTTTTAGCTTTTTAGTTATGCAAACACATAATCAAGTACTATAAGAAAGTTTGACATTCTTCTTTTTGCAAAAGGTTCATTTTATTAATATTAGCACAATAAGCGTACTTTAGCTTTTATAGTTGAGATTATTGCTTCCTTACTTTCTTCTCTCATTGCCTTAATTTTTGCCTAGACTGCCTCTTTGTGAGGTTTTCACCATAGCAAGCCTCTTTGCCCTAATTTTTGCCTAGAATGCATTTTTGCAAGATTTTCACTCTAACGGGCTCCCTTATTTTGCATGAGCCGCCCAATTGGGTTTTCAACTCATTGGGATTCATTATTTTCACTCATTTTTCTATAGGTAGTATTTCTTAAGAAGATCAATGTTTAGGGGTTGCTCAAACTCGTTCCCTTCTAGATCTGAAATCTTCACAGCACCTTTGAACATGATCCTCTTGACCAGATACGGGCCTTCCCAATTTGGCTTGAACTTCCCTCGAGGATCAAATGTAATGGGCCTGGCCTGTTTTAACACCCAATCTCCTTCTTTGATTGGCCTGACTCTGACTCCCTTATTGAAAGCCCTTGCTATTCTTTGCTGATACACTTGCATATGATGGAGAGCTTTCTTCCTCCTTTCCTCTAAAGACAACAGTTGCTTGTACCTTGCTTCAGCCCATTTCACCTCAGGAATTTGAGCTTCTAGTACCACTTTTAGTGATTGAACTTGAGATTCAATTGTCATTACTGCTTCTCCTCAAAACACCAATGAATACGGTGTTTCCCCTGTTGCACTTCGTATGGTTGTATTATAACCCATGATTGCAAAAGGTAGTTTATGTGCCCAATCCCTATAGGTCTTCACCATTTTGGCCAGGATCTTCTTAATAGTCTTGTTAGCTGCTTCAACTGCTCCGTTAGCTTGTGGCCTGTAGGGCGAGGACTTGTGATGCTCAATCCTTTCCTTTTTTAACAGATCTACAGTTTCTCCCTGGAATTGCACACCATTGTCTGAAATAATGTGATATGGTTTCCCAAACCGGTTGATGGGCTTCTTATTGATAAACTCAACCATACCCTTTACTGTGACAGTTGGCAGTGAGATGGCTTCCACATACCTCGAAAAGTATTCAATAGCTACCACAATGTACTTATGGCCATTGGAAGCTGTCGACCTTATCTCTCCAATGATGTCTATCCCCCAAGTTGAGAATGGCCAAGGAGAAGTTAAATTGTGAAGCTCGGTAGGTGGCAAATGTATCTTATTCCCGTGCAACTGACACCCATGACACTTTCTGTCCATGTTGATACAATCTCTTTCCATTTTATTCTAGTAGAATCCTTGCTGGACTATCTTCTTTACTAAAATATGTCCGCTCATGTGGGGTCCACATACTCCTGCATGAATCTCCTTCATGATTCTTCTGCTTCGTATTGGTCCAGACATCAAAGTAGCATTTCATTCGAAGCCCTCCTGTAGAGTATTCCTTCATGGTAAGTGTAGCTTCTTGAACTGACCCTTAAGGCATGTTTCTACTTCCCATTAGCTTTTCCTGGATATTCCCTCTTCTCTAGGAATTTCAGGATCTCATAGAACCACGGCTTCTCCTTTAGTCCATTCACAATCATTATTTGTTCTCCTTGGTAGCAGGGAATTCTAGCTCTACACATCACTAGAGGTTTTATAGCTACATCTCTAGGATTGTCCCACATGGATGCCAAAGTTGCTAAAGCATATGTTATTTGATTCTCCTCCCTTGGCAGGTGTGCAAAGGTACATTTAGAAATACTCAGGATGAGCATCTGAATGTACTCTGCATAGGGCTTCAGTTTCTCATATTTTACCTCCCAGTTTTTTGAATCTTGGTTAATGATCAACATTGAATCTCCATACACTGTGAGGTTCTTGACACCTGCTGCAATGGCTGCTTCTATCCCGAAAACACATGCTTCATATTTGGCCATGTTATTAGTGACTTTGAAATCTAACCTTTTAGACAAAGGACTACTTTCTCCCTCAGGCGTGATTAAGATTGCCCCCACTCCAGCTCTTTTGTGGTTCACTGCTCCATTGAAGTACAGCTTTCATCCGTCTGCCTCTATCAGATTAAGTGACTCATCTAGAAACTCACACTCCCATGTTTCTTACCCTTCTAATGGATTAAGAGCTAGAAACTCTGCTACTGCTCTCCCCTTGATAGTTTTCTTAGTCAAGTATTGTATGTCAAACTCAATCAGCAATACTAACCACTTAGCGAGCTTCCCTATTAGCACTGTCGCTCTATACAGGTACCATAGCGGATCAACTTTTGCCATAGCTTGAACTTGATAGGACTGATAATAGTGCCTTAGCTTTCATGTTGTCCATATTACTGCCAAGCAAGTCTTCTGAACAATGTCATATTTTGCTTCATAGGATAATAGCTTCCTACTAAG
>CANYLF014899131.1:0-14701 GCA_948193215.1 Bocquillonia castaneifolia
TTCTCTTCTTCATTTTCACTTTCCAAACTCTTCATCTTCCCTCTAGGTTTTCAAAAATTAAAACCCCTTTTTCTTTTGATTTCTCTCCTTCTTTCACTATTTTTCACTCTTCATTTGCACTCCATAAACCATTAATCATGAGTGCTCTAAGCAACAAGGCTCTAAGGACCAAATCCATTGGCCACCTTTCAAGGGTGAAGGGTTCTAGGCCTCCTCCACCCGAAAGAAGATCAGAGAGGGTGAAGACTGCCTCTACAACTACTGCTCAAAAAGAACAGGTGCAAGAACACGAGATTCGAGACCCCCTCCTCCTCCTCTTCCTTCTAGGTCTCAAGTACCAAGGGCTCAGCGTTCCAGTTCTTTTCAAACAACAGAAATGACACTAGAGCAGAAGGACAAGTTCCAAATCATACGCAGGAGAAATTTTAAGCCCTGCCATATTATTTGCAAAAACACTTTGGCTAGGCTTGGAATTAAGAATCAAGTCATGAAATGGATAGATGCTTTGGTTTGGGGTAAATTCATTTCAATCCTTAATTTGCAAGAGCATGCACTTACTTGTGAATTCTTGGCTACATTTTATGTCTATTTGAATCCAAGGGCTCCCGAAGGTATCTACACTACCCGATTTATGATTCGAGGGAAGGTCTACATCGTCTGGTATAATTCCTTTTGTAACATTTTTAAACTTCCTACCACTGGTTACACCACATTTCTAGATGACTTTGAGGCTGAGGATTTCTAGACCAAAGTCTCCACCAATGCACCACGGTGGCTGAGTAGTAAACATGGCGGCTCCTATCTCTCTTCACTGCCATTATGAGTGCTACATCGTGTGATCGCTTACTTTGTCAATGTAAGGGGTAAAAGCAATGAGAAAGTCACCAAAGATGATATCTTCTTCACGTGGTGTGCGTTGGAAAAGAAAAAGGTGGAAACTGAAAAGTTTTTCATTAATAATTTATTGCAAATTGCCAACTCCAAGGATGCTAAGGTAAATGTTGGTGCCTATGTGTCCTACATTGCTCTTCAAATTGGGGCTACCAAGAGTGTGAAAGACATCAACAATGGAGATATTACAATCACCTATTCTTTTGATATGGAGTATTTCCATCAAGCTGGGGTTCTAAGATACCACAAGGTCGACAAGCGCTTTGTGTATTGGGGTGGTGCTCATCGAGGATTATAAGAGATCATTGGTGTCACAAAGGACAAGGAAGTGGTTATCAATGCTCTTCAAGATGAAGATGTAGTCATGGAGACTCCTACCTATGTCCTGGATGATCCTATTGGCGATGAAGGCTTAGATGAAGAAGTCGTTATGGATGTTGATGAGGAAGAAGATGAGGAGGACCAAGAATATTAGTTGGATGGGGTTCCTTTGCAATCCGATGACTTTCATGACACCTTTGGTGGATTTTCTATTGGTTTAATCAAGTGACTCACAAGATGTCCCAAGACATTGAAAAATTGGGCAGCATTGACACATTTCAAGCTCACAATGATGCAAGGTTTGATCGCTTGGAGGGTCGCTTTGATGGTCTTGAGGCACTCATTTGGGGTTTGAACTTTGGTGGATCATCTCAACCTCCTCCAGATGCTTGATGTGGAAGCTTGAAGACCCCTTTTGATGTAGCCAAAAGGGGAGAAGAAGATGTAGATGTTGCTTACTTGCATTGCATTACATACATTCACTTGCATTGCATTTTATATTTTATTTATGGCTTGCTTTATGTTTTATGCTATGGCCTAGTGTTGTTGGCCTATAAACTTGTTGTGGGATGCTTTATTTAATCTTTATATATACTTTTGTGTGAATGGTTTGCTCTAAATTCCTTGCCTTTTATTCGTTATATATGCTTGGTGTGAGGGGGAGCATTTTACCTCCTAACTTCACCATCCTTGACTTAGGGAGTATTGTCTACATAAAAAGGGGGGAGATTGTTGATCCAAGATCCCTTTTGATGTATACAATAATCCACTAAGTCAAGAAATTAACATTTCCTTAAGAAATTTACAGGAATTCTCCAAACAGAGCAAAATGCCCGATTTTGTTCTAGGGAGCACGATTGTGCGTATTGCTTACGCACGATCGTGCTTCCAGGTACACGATCGTGCACATAGGAGCAAAAATCATGCCAAAATTGAAGACCCTCATGCACGATCGTGTTCAGGGATGCACGATCGTGTTCAGGGATGCACGATCGTGCAAAAGGGATCTAGTAACTTTTGTAACTTGAAAGAGGGTATTTGCACGAGCCACCTGCGCGATCTAACCTCGTGCACATGAGCAATGTGCACGATCTTGCATTCCCAGTGCACGATCGTGCGTTTTCTTTTTTTTGCCAGATCAGCATTTCTAGAAGGCCTAATGAGCTGCCATGTCATCATGCACGATCGTGGGTCTCTTATTCACGATCATGTGTACCGTTACACAAACAAACAAATGACTTGTCCTAAGCACAGAAAGAATACCATTTGATCTTTAGACTACTCCAAACGGCTAGATTGGAGTTAGGGTCTATAAATAGAGTACAAAAACACATTGCTAGGGTTACACAACTTCATATTTGAGATTGAGAAACCTAATAGCTTTATTTGCTTATTTCTAAGCTTTCTAGCCCAAAAATCTTTATTTTAATTCTGTTCTGAGCCTTGTGTGCTCACTGTTATTCATAGCAATCATTATTGGGTTGTGTGTGGGTGTGAGAGTTAGGAACTCTTGTGAAAGGTTTAAGTGTTAGCCTATGAAACACTTGGGACTTAGGTTTTAGTGTGAGAGCTCAAGGGTTGGTTTAGATAGGTTGGGTGATAAGCCATTAAAATCATTGTTTGTAAGGTTAAGTGTGATCGTTAAACACTTGTAACTAAGTTTGATTAGTGGAACCCCAATAGTTATTGGGAAAGTGGATGTAGGCAAATCTTGGCTGAACTACTATAATTTTGTGCATTCTTATTTTCCACAATTAGTTTCCAAGGTTTGTGATTTACACTTATTCACCCCTCTCTAGGTGCCATTAGGGATTTTATTTACCTAGCTAGACTAAGTATTTTAGAGTTTTCAAACCGATTCAGTGGTTGGCATCCATCCTTTTAGAATTAAACGTCTAACTAGTTCAATTTCTGTAAGTTGCTTTGTCTGATTTTTAAAACATGGAAATTAACCATGTTTTTAATTATTTTTATTGATGAATTTCTTTTATTATTATCAGTATAGTTTTAACATATGTTATATAATTAATTTATCAATACATTAGATTATTGTAGCAAATTAATAAAAAAATAAACTAAAAAATAGAAGTTATTAAGAAATATCTTATTTTGATTTTATTTTTAAGCTGCATCGAAAGAATAAACATTTGATTTATATATGTTAATGAAATTTAGACACTTGAAGCTAGATATGTCCACAGTTTATAAGTTCTGAACTGGAATTGCAATATGCAATTGAACCTTAATTGGATAGTTCTAATTCCAGTTCAATTCCACCTTATAACATTAAAAGTTATGATTCAGATAGGGATGGCAAAACGGACCCTACCCAGGGGTATCCACCTATACTCTACTCGGTCAAATAGGGTAATTCCCGGTTTGACCGGGTAATGGGTACGGGTAGTACCCATACCCAAAAAATATGACATGGTATGGGTAGGGTATGGATAATGCACTACCCTACCCATACCCTTACCTATACCTACCCAAATTATTAGGTTTTACCCATACCTATACTCATTACCCATTGCAGACAAGGAGGTTTTGCCTCAGAGCCTGAGCCATGACTAGCAACTACGATACTGTGTCTTCAGCTGCGGCGCTGAAGTGGTAGTCGCCACCCGAACCGGTATCGGGAATGTCTTATAAGGTGTACATCCCAATTCCTCTTAAGAATATGAAGGATGCATTAACCCCAGAGAGTTAAGGATTGAACCTATCGATTCCCGGGCGTGATTCTTACCCAACACTCTTAGTATTATGCCAACATTCATTCCCTGTAACAAAGCAATAAAAAGCATACAACAATTATAACCTACCTTTTTACATATACACATGCAATAGTGAATTTCTAATAGCAAACAAGGGTTAATTTTAAGAATTACCAACCATTATTAGGGTTAATTTACATGTAAAAGAGCCATAACAACCATATAACACATAAACATAGCAACAAAACCTAGGGTTTCTACCATTTTAGACCTAAAGTAATTACCGAATAGACATTATTAACCATTTTCATACATAAAAAACATCTACATAATTACCAAAGAAGATTCAGAAGCTTACCTCGTCACTGCATTCCATGTGGAAGCTACTGGATACACATTTACGAACTTGCAGTACCACATATTTTGACAAAACAGAACCTCGGGAATCTAAAGAAGCATCAACGCCACTTCAGGGATTGGCGTTTGTTCTCAATGCCACTTACCCACAAGCGTTTGGGCCAACGCCACTCCTGCTTGTGGTGTTGGTGGTTTAACAACACACAACATGCACGATTTGATAGAAAACAGGGTTTTCGGGAATACCAAGCCCAGAAAATGTACATACAAAGAAGAAAACTCATAAAACACATCAAAATACATGAAAATGCATGAAACATGGCTAAACAACCTAGATCTAAACATGGCATGCATAAAACACAAACTTTGCACTCAAAAACACCAAAAGGTTCAAACTTTGTTCACAAGATATGCAAAAGGTACAGACTTTATAAATAAAACATTGAAACAACATAGTATTAAACATCATAATGCAAAGAAACTAGCTTTAATCTTTGAAACATGCAAAGATTGCGACTTAATACTTTAAAACATACAAAAGATGCAAATTTCATGCAAAAACAATATAAAGATTCAACCTTTAAACATAAATCATGCAAAAGATACAAACTTTATACAAAAGGAATAAGTTTTATGCAATAAAAACATGTAAAGACAGATTTTTATGCATGAAAACACATTAAAGGCATCAAAACACATTAAATCTGAAATAAAACACAAAGGAACATGCAAAAGAAATGATTTTTTTAACCATTATGAAGCATGAACAAGGCATTTAATGGCATTTAAACCAAAGTAACATGCAAAAACATTATTTAAATGTGCAAACAGAAAATTATAGCAAAAAAACATCATATAAACAATGAATCATGACATAAAAACAATGAAAATAATGAAAACATAAAGAAAAACAAAGGATTACAGTGACTTACCTTTCAGGAAATCGCCTAGAAGCGCTTGATAACCCTCAGATCTTGGTTTGAGTGACTTGAATATTGCCTTTCAATGATTGAATGTTATTGGAGACTTCTTTGAATAGATTAGAAACCTCAAAAACACCTTTGAATGGAAAAGATTCAAGCTTTTTATGTGTGTTTTTTTTTTTTTTTTATGTTTGTAATGTGAAAACCATGTAAATAGAGTGTTCTTAGCTTATGAATAAGCTTCAGAGCATTAGAATCTGATTTCAAAACCCTAAATTCATATGGAATGGCTACTTTTCCCTAAAACCTAGTTTTAGACCGGTATTTATACCCGAATTAGCTTAAAACCTAAGCTAGGTTTACCAAAACAGTTTCCTAGTGAAACGCAACTGACTTGAGCTCAAAGCAAAGGTCATTTTGGTAAAAAAAATGAGCTTACAGAGCCTTGGGACGCGTGTATGATTCGTACGGGCCATTCCGAGCCGAAACAGCCCAAAAAGGAACTTTTTACTGCTGAAAATGATTGACTGGTGTTGGGGGCCCAACGCTAGTCTTCCTTGTGGTGTTAGGACCAATGCTAGTCTCTTGAGTGGCGTTGGGCCCAACTCCACTTGGAAGAGTGGCGTTGGGCCTAATTCCACTCTTTAGAGTGGCATTGGGCTCTTTTGGGCTCCTAAACGTCTGATTTTGTAAAAACTTAAAACTGAGAAAACGTGCGGAATGGCCTCATCTACCAACTTGTAAAATTTCAAGTCATTTGGACAGTTGTAGAAAAAGTTATGATAAAAACTGTCTGAAAAATGACCATTTATGCTTAAACAGGATTTTTTCGAGAAAAACATGTTATGCAAGCTTAGAAAAAACTTGAAATGAGGCAATGCAATCTCTAAAAAGCAATGTCAACTCAATTCATGCTATTTAAAACATGAATGATCACCACTGGGCCTCCGAGCCGCTTCCGTATTCCTGTATCAAAAATTAGGTGTTAGGAGTTTGCCCCCACTTTGTCAAAGGTTTGTAGTATTATCCAATAATATGAAAAATGATGACAAAGCCAAAACACATAATTTTTGGAAAGAATTACGTACCTCGACTTCGGTGTGCGAAGTTTAACCTTAGACCTCGGCTGCTTTGGCTTAACTCCACGGGGATTTACCTGACTAGGTTCTCAGGGTTTCGGATCTAGATCTCGGACCTCAGCTTCCTTGATCAACTCCACGAGAAAAAATTCTGGAATACTATCCATGTGAAGAACTATCTTTGGAATACTATCTGTTATGAAAGAGTACTATCTCAACATAAGAGTTGGAATACTATCCAGATGCAAGAATATTATATTGATTTTGAGGGTTGGAATACTATCCAGATGCAGGAATCCTATCATGGCTACTCTTCTGAGGAATGCTTACTTTCTGAGACTTAGATTCTATGAAATACTCTGTCTTTCATGGATTGCCATGGGAGATATACCTTTTCTTTCAACAAACTATGCAGCTGACTGTTACTAGAAACAACCCCATTTGGGATAAAATGCTTAACTTGACTGACAATTGGGTATAACTCCACTTTGGGGATAAAAATTCATTTTGGCCATAAACCAAGTATTAGAATAACTTCACTGGGGAATACAAACTCCTATGATAATTGTGCTTTAAAATAACTCTACTAGGGAAAGAGTTTCTGAATAATTCTGAAAGAAAACTTCCTTAAAAATACTTCTAGCGTCACTCCTACTGGAGATTTCACCTTTTCTAGACATAAAATCACTATTCTTGTTCCTGCACTTACTCCAAATATCTTATGAAATTGAAATAGGAAAAGAGATTTTTGAAAAGAAAATTTCTGTAATGTCTGTCATCTCTTATGTAATTCTCTGTCATCTTCTTTCATTTTGATTGTAATTGACTGTCATTATCACTACTCCACTAAAATTTGCCCCCAATTGGACTTAAAGTGGCCTTATTTAACCTTAATTTTGATCCAGGACTTATTTGCAACCAAACTCATATCCTTCTTTAAAAACTTTCTTCAAGGACCAAAGCGGCAATTTGCCAAATTGGTTTATAAAAGAAAATGGGCAGCCCTTCATTTCCAAAAGAATTAAAATCCATTTGCCCAAAACTTCAATTCTCTCTCATTTCTTCATTTCTTAACCAAATCTCTCCAAACAAAAAGCAAAATGGCTGAAGATTTAGACTTAGAACCCGTGTGGAACCCAATTAGCCTCTTCCGGGTTAGGGAGGATGTATTAAAAGCTGATCCAGGTGGAATTCAAAGAGGAGGAAGGATTTCTCCAATTTTCAATGCCAGATTTGATCTCTGCAGCTCGATTAGAGACTGGGTCAGTGTCCAAACACTACATTTTGATTGAAATTTGACCGGGCATTGTGAATTTTGTTGAAATTCTGCAAAATAAAACTGAATTGGCCGCCAGCAAGACTGGCTGGAGCCCAACGCCACTGCCTCGAGTGGTGTTGCTGGCAACGCCAATCGTATGACCGGCGTTGGTGGGACTGGCGTTAAGCCCAATCCAGGTCCTAGGAGTGATTTTGGACTTCGAACAGTCCTTCAATGCATGCTTTGATGATTTTTTAATGAAAAAATAGACTAATATATGCAATTTATGGATGATTTAGACTTGATTTATGCATTTTATGGACAAATTAGGATAAAATGTGATTAAAATGATGTAAAATGAATAAATGATGTTGTTAAATGATGTTAAATGATAATGAATACTGTATGATGCATAATGAATATAGATGAATGATTAAATAATAAATGTTGAAATTCAATTATGTGTGAATGAATGTTAGAAAAAATGAATACGTATAATAAATGTATAATAAAAACTTACTGTAAAAAATGAAATATTAAAAATGAATGAATATTGAATGTTAGAAACGAATATTGAAAACTGAATGTTGAAAATGAATGTTTAAAATAAATATATGAAATGGATATATGAAAATTTTGTTGACTTCCAAGGTTTGATATACAAAATGCATTCAAGAAACTAGACGACTGAGTTAGGAGACATACATGTTATTTGTTTTGTAAGGAGATGAGGTTACCTTTACCTACAATGGAAATTTCTCCAAGGTTCGAGCAGTTTGGAGAGGATTACCTCTAGGTGTGCAGGCCCTAGTGCTACAAACTGGATTTGGCCCTCTACTTTCCACATTTCCTGAGAATGTGGATGAGCCTGTGAGCTCTTGCTGTGATCGTCGTTCCATGCAGGCGCTGATGGAGCGATGGTTTGATACTATCCACACCTTTCAGCTGCCATGTGGGGAGTACTTTATCTCCAGCTTCTTTTTCTACTATCACTGGATTAGCTTATGCTGGTGAGCGGATTTTCTGGGATGGTGGGATATACTTTGTACATCGTGATGTTCTGAACGAGTATATCTTTAGGATGTTGGGTGTGGTCCCAGGGAGGAAGAGCTTCAAAAAGCTCTATGTGGATGCACTAGCTAGACACCTCTCGAACTATAGGCCAGAGTTTGACTGGAGATTTGACCAGATGGCCCGAGTCTTTATTATGTACTTGCTGGGTAGCACTATCTTCTGTGATATGAACTCTACAATCAGCTTGCATTTCATCCCTATCCTTAGGGTTTTGACCATATGAGCGGGTATGACTGGGGCTCCCCCGCTTTGGGCTATCTATACCTCTGCATGGATAGAGTATCCCGCGGTGCTGCAAAGTTTTGTGGCTTCTGGCATGCCACTCATGTGAGTTGCTTTACCTTTTGCTTTCTTTTGAGTGCTTTATTTGCCTTATATCCCTCTGACTTTTATTTTGCAGGTTTGGGCTATTGAGTTAGGCTTGATCTGCCAATTTTTCCCGCTGGAGCATCGATACACATTCCCTGTCCTTAGACGTTGGGGTTTACAGTGACTATGCATCCATGCTGCTGACGTTAATGGTCATCGCGTGTTCCTTAACTCGCTGACTACTTCTAAGGTAAAACAAAAAACAAACTTGTTAGTTCAAAGCAATTGACATAAGTTCAGAATACTTACCTTAATGCTTCTGTTGTAGCTTGATAGAGGATGGATGGGCCCAATGGAGGGTTTGCCACCTTATGCCATTGCATCCTTGCCTAAGGATGACTTGAGGATTCTGCTAGAGGGTCCGGGACTTAGGATGTGGTTTCTGGGTGGGAGGAATAGACGTCAGTCTATGGCCAGCTTTCATAGGAGGCCTCGCGATCCACCCACTGAGATGTACTAGGGACATGGGCTGACGAACCATGCCTTGGATACAACTCTTGATGGCTTTGAGTGTACATCCTTTCTCTCTCGCTCTAAGGATTACACTTCTTTCTTGTGTTTGAGGTGCCTCCCGACTTTGCCTTTGTCACCCAGGATGCTTGTGAAGGTAAAATTCTTTCTTATCTGCTTTTCTGCTAATTGAACATCTTGCTAGTATGACTAACGATCAATTTCCCTTTCCAGATATCTATGGATGTTGTGACCTTCTCCAGTTCTGATGAGGATGTGGATGATGGAGATTTTGGGGGTTCTGATGGTGATGATGATGATTTTGCCCCTAATCCTGCGCCAGTTGTCACACCAGGACCGAGCAGGAGGACCCATGCTTCTACTAGGGCTATGCCGAGTTCAGAGGTTGCTGTACCTCATTCATCCCATCATCCCTCTAGTAGTCGAGGAGATATTGTGCCAGGCCACATTACTGAGTATCCTGGCTTTTCAGTTCATCACAGAACTGTTACTGGCTTAGTTGAGTACACTTTTCATCTTGCAGTTAATCCTTCCATTTCTTACATGGATGGATGCACTCATGTAAGTTATTTCAACATTCTCTATCTTTAGTTTACTCCTGCATTTGGATTCTAACCCTTTTATTCACCCAGGTTCCTTTCGATGAGGTTTCCCAGCTATCATCATACTTTTAGGCCAACAAGGCCCATCTGGTAGAGACCTGTGATACATGGAGGCAGGCTCACAGCTTCTCTTACAGGATGGTTGCTGAATTGAAGGCTTAGCTTGCTGCTTTAGATATCCTAGCTGAGGGAGCTGGTGGAGTTCACATTGGCAAGCAGCATGCTGGCAGTAAGACTGAGAGTCAGCCAGCAGGTGGCGATGAGGACGACGAGGAGTCTGATGAGGAGGAGGATGAGGACGAGTAGATGTCCTTGTTTCAATTTCTCAACTTGGATGATGTACCTATACTTTACACATTTGTACACATATGCCAGTGTATGCATGTTTGTTTAAACACTATATATGTATGTATGTTTCTTATGCTAATATGTATGCAAATTATCTATAAATGCTTCTATAATGCACATATTTTAGAAATTTATGTATGCATGCATGTCTTTCTTATGGTTTCTTATCATGTATGTATGAAATGTTATGCATGGAATCCTCCTAGAACTCCAAAAATCAGCGTCGATCGTCGAATCATCAAGGGGGAATTGGGTCATGGCTCAACGCCACTTAGGGAGTGGTGTTTTCCACCAACGCCATAGAGGGACTGGCTTTTGTTGGTAACGCCACTCTCCAATTGGCATTGGCCCATAACGCCAGTCCTTCATCTTTAAGGTTTTTCTCCATAATTTTTACTCTGTTTTGACTCCTTCTCAAACTAGGACTTCCCCAAACTCCGTGGTTTATAAATAGAACCTTCAAGGGCAGCTTTAAACCATTAGAAAACATCAAACAGGCTCCTTATAAGTCCCTCTGAATTGCAAACATGTTCTGGAAGTCTGCAAACAATCCTAGAAAACATCTAGGAAGCATGGAGGCAGAAACATGGAATTCTTTAGACCAATACCACCTAATAGAATTCAGAGCTTTCTTGAATTTCCCATTCGACATCAAACTCCTTCATGTAGCTTCAGAATGTTAGAGTATCAAACATCATGTCTTTCGTTTCAACGAAGTTGAGTTATGCCCCCTGTTTGAAGAATTCAAAGGCATCCTTAACAAGTTACATCGTTCTAATGCTCCTCTAGCACTGCCTTCGGCTTATAACCAAACTCTAGAATCTCTAGTTGGTTTCTTTAGACTAACCTTAAGTCAGATACTTCCATGCATCGAGGGTCAATCTTTGCTGACTCAACCCTTATTGGAACTGGGGAGTTCCAAGCCGAAGAACAACCGGTCTTGGCAAAGGATCACTAGCTTCTGCCTTTATGCACAATTTCTACTAGTTTCTACTAAAGGTAGAGGTAACTTCCAGATTTCCCATGTACTAGAATAAGTTGAGAGCAGTCATAACCCTTTCCCAATCATTTCGGCTGAAACCATAGTCGGCTTAGACTCCATCAAGCATACTCAATGCCTTCAAGGCAGCCCATTACTTCTTCAGGTATGCATTCTCTATCTTGCTTCTATATTCTTTCCTACTGGCCTTGACTAATTCATTCTGACATCTTCTTCAACTAGATCTGGTTGAAGGAAAAGCTAGGCGTATTGATGCCCCCATCAAATCCTACAACCTATAGGCCTCGTCAGTTTCAGTCTAGAGGACAGGTGCTATCCCAGACTGAATGTGCTGCATTAGAAATTTCTGGTGGTTGGACCAACTTTCTCCTATCCAAGAATGAAGAGTTGATCTGCTGGCATTGTCCATGATGGAAAATAAGCTTCATCATTACCTCTGTGATAGACAACTGTGTACAAATTGCTAGCTTTAGTACTGTCACCTTTTATACCCCACTCAGAGTCTGCAAACAGTATGGCAAGGTTCAAAGGGTATTGCATCCTGTTCCATCTTTCACTCCTTATATTGTTACCCCATTCTTCTTGAGGGAAATCCGTTCCCATTGGGCTAGTAGGTCTTTTGCCAGAAATCTGAGCTTTACCCAAGGATCAACTACTGATGATGAATATAAGGCTTGGGCTGATTTGGTGAGTGTTGTTGTTGACCTGTTCATACTTTTTTTTTGCAAATGTGGATCTCATGACATGGGTTTATTTGCAGGCTGAGTTATCTGATGATGAAGGCAATGGTGCTGAACTGTATACTACAAGCAATAGAAATAATGTAAAAAGAGCAAGAGAGGATGTAAGGAAGGAAATGAATACAAGTTTTGATAACATCAAGTGGCTAAAGAAACACAAGAAGAGTTAGGTCTCATAACCATTTTATTTATCCATGCAATGTTTTAGCATTTTAGTTACGTAGACACAGAATCAAGTACAAGAAGAAAGTTTGACACTTTTCTTTTGCAAAAAATTTCATTTTATTAATATTAGCACAATGAGCGTACTTTAGCTTTTACATTTGATATTACTGCTTCCTTACTTTATTCTCTCATTGCCTTAATTTTTGCCTAGATTGCCTCTTTGTGAGGTTTTCACCCTAGCAGGCCTTTTTGCCCTAATTTTTGCCTATAATGCCTTTTTGCAAGGTTTTCACTCTAGTGAGCTCCCTTATTTTGCATGACCCGCCCAAATGGGTTTTCAACTCATTAGGATTTATTTTTTACACATTTTTCTCTGAAGGTAGTATTTCTTAAGACGATCTATATTTATGGGTTGCTCGAACTCGTTCCCTTCTAGATCTAAAATCTTCACAACTCCCTTAGACATGATCTTCTTGACCAGATACGAACCCTCCTAATTTGGCTTGAACTTCCCTCGCGGATCAAATGTAATGAGCCTAGCCTATTTCAACACCCAATCTCATTCTTTGATTGGTCTGACTCTGACTCCCTTGTTGAAATCCCTTGCTATTCTCTACTGATACACTTACGTATGATGGAGAGCCTTCTTCCTCCTTTCTTCTAAAGACAACAACTGCTTGTACCTTGCTTTAGCCCATTGTGCTCTAGGAATTTGAGCTTCTAGTACCACTCTCAGTGATTGAACCTGAGATTCAACTGTCATAATTGCTTCACCTCCATACACCAATGAATACGGCGTTTCCCCTATTGCACTTCGTATGGTAGTGTTGTAACCCATGATTGCAAAAGGTAGCTATCCACCCAATCCTTATAGGTCTTCACCATTTTGGCCAAGATCTTCTTAATAGTCTTGTTAGCTGCTTCAACTGCTCCATTAGCTTGTGGTATGTAGGGTGAAGACTTGTGATGCTCAATCCTTTCCATTTCTAGCAGATCTGTAGTTTCTCCCTGGAATTGCACACCATTATCTGAAATGATATGATGTGGCTTCCTAAACTGATTGATGAGCTTCTTATTGATAAATTCAGCCATACCCTTTTCTGTGACCATTGGCAGTGAGATGGCTTCCACATACCTTGAAAAGTATTCAATGGCCACTATAATGTACTTATGACCATTGGAAGCTGTCGGCCTTATCTCTCCAATGATGTCTATCCTCCAAGCTAAGAATGGCCAAGGAGATGTTAAATTGTGAAGCTTGATTGGTGGCAAATGTATCTTATTCCCATGCAACTGACACTCATGGCACTTTCTGACCAGGTTAATACAATCCCTATCCATTTTATCCCAGTAAAATCCCTGTCGGACTATCTTCTTTGCTAAAATGTGCCCGCTTATGTGGGGTCCACATACTCCTGCGTAAATCTCCCTCATGACTTCTTCCATTTCATATTGGTCCAGACATCGAAGTAGTATTCCATTCAAAGCGCTCCTGTAGAGTATTCTCTCATGGTAAGTGTAGCTTTTTGAACTGGCCCTTAAGGCGTGTTTCTGCTTCCCATTAGCTCCTTCTGGATATTCATGTTTTTCTAGGAATCTCAAAATCTCATAGAACCATGGCTTCTCCTTTGGCCCATTCACACTCATCACCCGTTCACCTTGGTAGCAAGGAATTCTGGATCTACACATTACTAAAGGTTTCATAACTACATTCTTAGGATTGTCCCACATGGATGCAAAAGTTGCTAGTGCGTCTGCCATTTGATTCTCCTCCCTGGGCATATGTGTAAAGGTACAATTAGAAAAACTCAGAGTGAGCATCTGAATGCACTCTGCTTAAGGCTTTAGTTTCTCATCTTTTACTTCCCAGTTCTCTAAAGCTTAATTAATGATGAGCATTGAATCTCTATAAACCGTGAGATTCTTCACTCCTACTGCAATGGCTACTTCCAAACCAAATACACATGCTTCATATTCAGCCATGTTATTGGTGACTTTGAAATCCAACCTCTTGGCCGGTGGGATACTTTCTTCTTCAGGCGTGATTAGGATTGCCCCCACTCCAGTTCCTTTGTGGTTCACTGATCCATCAAAGTATAGCTTCCATCCGTCTCCTTCTATGAGATTAAGTGACTCATCTGGGAACTCATACTCCCATGTTTCTTGCACTTCTATCAGATTAAGAGCTAGAAACTCTGCTACTGCTCTCCCCTTCATAGTCTTCTTGGTCAGGTAATGTATGTCAAACTCTGTCAGTAATACTAACCACTTAGCGAGTTTCCCTATCAACACTGGCGCTTCATACAGGTAATGCAGCGGATCAACTTTTGCTACAGCTTGAAACTGATAGGACTGGTAATAATGTCTCAGCTTCCGTGTCGTCCATATTACC
>CANYLF014902122.1:0-11373 GCA_948193215.1 Bocquillonia castaneifolia
CCCTCCCACCCCACTCACCGGCTGCCCCCCCCCCCCTCCCCCACCCCCCCGCCTGCGCGCCGCCGCCCCCCCCCCCCCCCACCCTCGGCCCACGCCCCCAGTATACCCTGACCGGGTCACAGAGCCCCACCGAAACAGCCCCCGGCGCCCGAGGAGGGAATAGCGTGATAAGTACAACAGATGTAGCAAGGATAATAGATAGAGCCTGTGAGAGGTTTGAAAATACGGCCAAGGATATTAAAGGATGGATGTAAACTAAAGATAAAACCAAGAAGAAGAAGAAAAATCCACCATAGAATAACCCTTCCATTGAAGTGGTTAATCAGAAAACTTAAAATGCTGTAGACAAAGAGGGGTTTCCTCAGTAGTCTCAGCCTGATTGACAACTACGGCACCGCACGTTTAGACTGAGGAAGCTAATGGTGAGTCGCCACCTGAACCGGCATCAGGAATATCTTACATGGTGTACATCTTGACTCCTTTAAGAATGCAAAGACACATTGACCTCAGAGATTCTGTGATCGAACTACTGCATTCTTAGGGTGTGATTCTTACTAGCCACTTCTAGAGTTATTCTAACCTTCATTTCCTCTGTGGCAATTATATCAAGCAATAACACAAAGAAAATCCTACATTTTACATGCATTATACATTTATAAAAAGTGAGTTTCTATTATTAACAAACAAGATTCATTTTAATAAATTCACCAAATATGATTAGAAATCAAATTACATGCAAAAAGTGACATAAAACACACATAGCAACAAACAACACAACCTGGGTTTCTAACTTGTTTTAACCTATTTTGATTACTAAATAAACATTATTAACCATTTTTCATGCATCAAAACCTACTACAATTGCCCAATAAGGTTTAGGAACTTACCTCGTCGCTTAATTCCACTCGAAACAACATTTTTAAAGCCAAAAAAGACCCCAACGCCACTCCAATACACACAATGCTAGTAGGAGTGGCATTATAGTCTTGTCAATGCCAGTTCAACTAGCGTAACACCAGTTCAACTGGCCCCAATGACAGTTCAAACACAGATCCAAAGAAAAATGCAGAAAACGTGGAAAATGCAACAAAATGCAATATACAGATGATTTAAATGCCAAAATCAATTGTTCTAAGCCTAAAAACATTCATATTAATTCTAAAACATATTATCATGCATCAAAACACATTTTAACACATGTTTTCATTGAAAGAGGTAATTTTTATGCATTAAAACCACATAAATAATCATAGAAAATCCATATCAACAAGAAATCAATTCAAATCTTACCCATAAATTTATTAATACTGGAGAAACATGTTAGTAACATAAAACACATATACGGAGCATTTTAACATTATTTCACATCATTTATCCATTTGAATCATGCCATAAACCTCCCAAATAATCATTTGAAATCACCAAAATATGTTACACACAATAAATCATGCCATGAATGATCAAAACAGAATATAAAACACAGAAAACACACCTGGAAACTCTTTGGAATTGGCTTGAGTACCCTCAGAGAGCGTCGAATGATGTAGAACAAGGCTTCGTTATTACTAGTCACTAAAGAAAATAGAGGAGCAGGCTGTATTCTTCTCAAGAATGCCTAAAAAACCAATGTAGAGGAAAACCTAAGCTTTCTAAGTCCAAAAAAGCCTTTGTTTTGTGAGTTGATTTTAGCTTAAAACCCAATTAAGAATTAATTCAAATTAACAAAACAAATTTCCAGCCATCCCCCTCTCAAGAGGAGAAGCTTGCCTTTTATAGGCAAAAAGTTAATGAAGATAAGCTTCAATCATTGGATTTCTATCCCTAGATTAGTGTTTACTTATTCTTGGGGATTAACCATCTATATCTAGCCACGTTCTTGGGCTATAGGGTAGTCCAAATCGTTTGATGAAACTTCTGTAAATTGATCTTGATGAAGATAAGTGGTAAGCTTTCATTTTTGATAATGATAATTAAATGAAAATCCCTTAAAATCAATGATAAATCAAGAGATAATGATAGATAAACAATACTCATCACTTTCTGTCTCATCTCTAAACTAAAAACTGATCTGGAATGAAGTTTAGCCTTATCCGATCGTCAAAATTCAAATTTTGGAAATAAGAATCATCATTTCAGCTGTCAAAGGACCCCAACGTTAGTCCAAGTGGTGTTGAGAAGGGTCAACGCCACTTCAAGTGGCATCGGGAGCCCTTGAGTGGTGCTTGACCCTTCCGGGGTCCACTTGAGGCCCGAAACGTCAAAATCTGAAAAATCATATTATAGACAAAAATGTGCAGAACGGCCCAATCTACTATAAATAAGAATTTCAGGCCATTTTGAGACTCACACAAGAAGTTATGGCCAAAACCATCTGAACTTTGCACGATTAGGTTTAAAATAAGCTAGTTTTGACTCAAAACGGGTTTTTCAAGTTTCAAAACATTTTCAAAAGCAAGCAAGTGATTAGCAAGAAGCCAACATCATTCAAATCATGCTAATTAAAGCATATGCTATCATCATTAGGCCTCCAAGCCGCATCCCCATTCCTGCATCCAAAAATTAGGTGTTTATAGTTTGCCCCCGCTTTGTCAGAGGTTTGGAGTATTAACCAATAATTTGGAAAATGACGACAAAGCACTAACTATATAATTTTTGGAAAAGAAATGCGTACCTTAGCTCTGGAGTATAGAATCTTGTCTCAGACCTCACCTGCCTTAACTTGACTCCATAGGAATAGTCTTAATTTTCTTTAGAGGGTAATCCTCGCGATGTTAACTCCATTGAGGATTGGTTATCTTGTATTGAGACAGCTCCACTGGGGATTTTATGCTTTCTCTTTTGGTTGAGGGTAGTCCTCTAGGATTTAAGAATCATCTTCTTAGTAATGCTCCACTGGGGAATGTCTGCTTTCTGAGACTTCAATTTTGGAAGTTATTTAACTGGGGAAAAGTACTTTTCAAGGTCTGGGATAAGGTTTGATCTCACTCATTTAAATGCTTTCAGAGTTTAAAATGAGGTTTAGATCAGGATTGAATTCCAAATAGTTTCAGAGTTTGGAAAGGTTTGACCTCACTCGTTTTAAATACTTTCAAAGTTTAAAACAAGGTTTGGATTGAAATTGTTTCAGATACTTTCAGAGTTTGAAACAAATGCTTGTTTTAAATACTTTCAAAGTTTTAAAAAAAAACTTGTTAGGGTTAGTTTCAAATAGTTTCAGAGTTTGAAACTGTGTTTAGGTCTTGGAAAATGTTTATGAATTTTCTGAGAATTTTCTAGAATTTTCTGGGAATTTTTCTGGGATTTTTTGGTCTGAGGTTTTTTGTTATTTCCCTCTGTCAATTTTGTCATTCTGATTGTAGTTGTCTGTAATTTCTACTGATCTTTTGAATTTTGTCCCCAGTTGGACTCAAATTGACCTTTCCTAGCCTTAAATCTTGATTTTGGACCTATTTGCATCAAAACTTCTCTCCTTATTTGAAAATTTTCTTCAGGGACCAAAGCGACAATTTGCTACTTTGGCTATTCAAAGCAGCGTGCAACCCTCCTTCTTCCTCTCTTTTTTATTTCTTTTTCTTTCACCATTTTTGCTCATTTTCTTTTCCTTTTCAAATTTTCACTAAAAGCTTTGAACTTGGATTTATTAGAATGGCATTTCTAGCTACATTAGATCCTCATCTTCTTCCTCAATGGGATTTCATATCCATTTTTGAAACCAAGGAAGAAACTCGCAAGGTTGATAATGGTGGTTTGGCTTATGGAGACAAGGTTTCACCACTTTCCTCCATCAAAAAGCATATTTCTCTTCGTGCAAGCTTGAAGCTCTGTTCTATGCCCGTACTCTGCCCATAAAGAGATGTGAGAGACCGGGTACGTGTTCTAACACGTCAATTTCATCATTGCATGCCTGGGTACTATTGATTTTCTTCAATTTCTACAAAATGGGTGAAAAAAATGCTACAAAACACCACCTGGGGACGTCAATGCTAGTCCAAGTGGCGTTGAGGGTCTCCAACGCTAGTTCAAGTGGCATTGGGCCTTAAAATGCCACTTTGGACAGGTTTTACGTCCTCCAAGGCTTAAAATGCATGTTTCGACTATCTAAAATGAAAAATTATACTTCTATGGATACTGTAAATGTGTATACGCATGTCCTAGCTTCCTAAGTTAGTTATAATTTGAGAAAAAAATGATAAAGAATTACAAAACAATTAGGCTAGAATTTGAAATCATACCTGTACCTACCTGTTGCAGAAAGATACTGCCACCTTTGATCAAAAAGGTAATTTTTATAAAGCCTGTGAGGTTTGGAGAGTGATGCCTCCCGAGGTGCATACCTTGGTTCACCAGGTGGGATTTGGATCATTTGTTAGCGCTTTACCTGTTCGTTCTGAGGATCGGGCGAGTTGTCTTTGCGACTGCCGTTCTATGCAGGCACTATTAGAGAGACGGTTTAGTAGTACACATACTTTCTAGTTGCCATGTGGAGAGTATACCCTTTATCCCATGTCCTTTTCTACTGTCACAGGTCTGGCTTGTTCCAGGGAGCTGATCCCTTTTGATGTTGGGATTTATACTGTGAGCGAGGCTACTCAGGATGAGTATATCCGACTCATGATTGGCATAGTCCCTCAGCGAAAAACTTCCCAGTGATTACACATTGATGAGATCGTTAATCATTTGCTAGGGTATGATGGCGGTGTAGGATGGCGTGCAGACAGGATGACACGTGCATTTATTCTGTACTTTCTTTGTAGCACCATTTTCTGTGATACTAACAGCACAGTTCCTGTCCATTTCATCCCCATTCTTCGAGATTTCACTGCTATGAGTACATTCGACTAGGGATTTGCAACCCTAGCCTATCTCTACTATTGGATGGACCGTGTCTCACTAGGCTGGAAGAAGCTTTGTGGCTTTTGGCATGCCACTCATGTAAGTTGATAAACTATATTTTCTTTACTTTCTACTTTTCTTTTTAATTTCTGATCCCCTTTCCTTCTTTTGCAGGTTTGGCCATTAAGCTTGGTCTGATTCAGTAGTTTACTCCAGTTCATTTGACTCGATCCTTTCCACTTCAGGATCATTGGGCCATGAACTGGCAGCAGACTCATGAGACCTCAGTTCACAAACACCGCATTGTTCTTAATGCTTTGACTGTTGATGATGTAAGAAAGAAACAAACTTGTTACTTTAAAATAACTTTTTGAAAGTTTTCAGAAACTTACCTGTTTGCCTTCTTCCCTTGCAAATTGATGTTGACTGGCTAGGTAGTGCAGAAAACTTCCCCATATATGTTTATGCCAGCAGACTGAAGGGTAGGTTGAGGATTCTTCTCGAGGGTCCTGGGATGCGGATGTGGTATCTCGGAGAGAGAGTTCACCACCAGACCAGTACTCCAAGCAGACATGTAGAGTACCTGTCCATCCTCCGACAGACATGTTTTGGGGTCACACCATGATTGGTTAGGCTTTAGAGTGAACACTTGCTAGCGCTCCTTGTACTCTTTTCTTAGTTCGTTCCAAGTCATATGCCAAGTTTTTGCTGAAGAGATGTCTTCCTTGACTTCCATTGTCTGAGTAGAGATTGGCGCAGGTGTGCATTCATCTTTCAAGTCTTATCCATTTTAAATCTTCTGTTCAAGTGCTGATTCTTTAAAATATGTAGGCTCGAAACGGCATTATTACTTTCAGTATCCCTAGGGATTCTGATGATGATGAGGACATCGATGCTCTAGAGGTTAGGGAGGCACAGGTTGAGGATGCCCCCGAGTCTACTGAGGCTCCTCCTGTTGCTAGTAATGACGCTGGACCTAGCTTTCATCGTCGTCCTATGACTGGGACTATGCCTGGGGTTAGAGTTACCCGACAATGGTCTCAGCGACAGGTTTATAGGCATCCTCTAGAGGACTCCGCTGACTGTGTTCCAGGTGTGATCACTTCTTTTCCAGATCACACTGTTCTTTACCATTCTTCTATTGGCATTGTGGAGCATACTTTGACTCCCGCTTCTCCCTATATCACCTTTTCTTCGGCATGTACTCATGTAAGTTTCTTAAACTTTGTGCTTTTCCTGGATCCAATTCTATTTTTCTGACTTGCATTCTTTCTTAGATCTCGACTACAGAGGTTGCCCGTCTTGCTAGCTATTATCAAGCTAGTAAGGCTCTCACCGTTGAGGCTTGTGATGCTTAGCGATTAGCTTATGAGCATGCCTCACAGATGAACCATTACTTAAGAGCTCATCTCAACGAGCTCGAAGCATTTACAGCTTTAGGTGATCAGGATGAGGATGTGGATGCCTCTGCAGATACGACTGCTGCTGGAGATGACTCTCTTCAGGAGGCAGACCATGACGATGGATAGCCTTAGATGTCATTTCCTTTGCTTGTTTGAACTGCTTTATTTGCTTTTTCTATGTTCTTTTGGACATGTACCTGCACTTTTCGACCTATATGCATTTGTATATACATCATGATGCATGTTTTTCTACTTTTCCTATGAGGTATGCATAAAATGGTATGCTTAGAATCCCTCAAAAGTAAAAAATCCACAAAATCTTGGTTGCTGGTGTTGGAGTAGCATTGGAGCATAACCAACGCCAGTGTAGGAGTGGCGTGGGTATGCTTACAATGCCACTCCATCTGCAGATGCGATTAGTTGTGACTTTTTACTCTGTCTTTTTACTCCTTTTAGACTCCGAACTTTCCCAAATACCGCGGGTTGTATATAAAAACATTAGGTTACCTTGGAAGCTTCAGAAAACATCAATTAGACTTCAATTTGGTCCCCCTACCATTAAGATGTTCTAAAATTCATAGAAAACCCTGGAAAGTCATCTAGGGTATCTAGAATCTGAATATTGGAAATCCTTGGACAGATTCACCTTACAGAGTTCAAATCTTTTTTGAATTTCAATTTTGACTCCAAACTTCTACATGCTGTAGCTGATTGTTGGAGCATTAAACACCATGTCTTCCGCTTCAATGGTGTTGAGCTTTGCCCCCTGTTTGAAGAGTTTAAGGGGATTTTGGGCAAGATTCATGAATCAAATGCCGCTATAGCTCTTCCCAGCTTCAGACCTCATACTCCAGAGCCTTTGGTTGCTTTCTTTGGCTTAACTCGTGACCAGATGCTATCTTATATGGAGGATGAGTCGATTTCAACCCAAAGATTGCTAGAATTTAGAGCTTTCAAGCCAAAGGGTAGTAAATCTTGGCAGATGATCATTAGCTTTTGCCTGTATTCCCACTTTCCGCTGATTTCCTCTGAAGGCAAATAAAATTACCATATCGCTCATGTGCTAGAGCAATTGGATCAAGGTCATAATCCTTTTCCACTTATATTGGCTGAAACCATTATCAGCTTGGATTCTGTTAGGAACACTCAGTGACTTCAGGGCAGTCCTCTTCTACTCCAGGTATGCACACCTCTTTATCTCTTCATTATTCCCTTCTTTTAGCTTGATTAACCTTGAATATGCCATTTACCAGATCTGGTTAAAGAAAAAGTTAGGCATACTGATGCCCCCAGCCAATCCTTTGACCTACAAGCCTCGTCAATTCCAATCTAGAAGGCATGCTTTGACCTAAGTGCCATCATGACTTCGTAGTAATAGATGCCCCATTCCGTGATGAAGGCTGTCTTGATCTTGTCTATAAGTGCCATCATGACTTGATTATAGCTGTAGCAAACCCATCAGTAAGGAATACATGAAGCTTGATGCATCATTATCAACCAGAACATCAATATGAGGTAGTGGGAAGTCATCCTTCATCGATGCTTTGTTCAAATCTCTGTAGCCTACGCACATTCTCACCCTACCATCCTTCTTGGGCACCGAGACTATATTGGCCAACCATTCTGGGTAGTTGACAACTTCTAGAAACCTGGCTTTGAGTTGCTTCTCAACTTCTTCCTTGATGAGCTTCGCCCATTCTGGTCTAAGTCTTCGCAGCTTCTGTTTAACTGGCGTCTTGTTTGGATCTGTAAGGATGCGATGTTCTACAATGCTTCTGTCGATACCTGGCATATCATCATATGTCCATGCAAATACTCCTTTTCTTTTATTTAATATTTTTTAAAATTTTCTCTCTCATTAGCAGTAATATCAAATGCAAGTGCTATTTCCTTTGGATTATCTTTTGTGCCAAGATTAATAGAATAAGTTTACACAGAATTAATGTCAAAAATGCTTATGGTATGATCTATGTAATGCACAATGCCATCAAGTAAAACATCACACAAGTAAGCAAAATCAACATTTATATCATTGACTTTAGAAAAGAAAATAGAAAGAAAAGAGGCTGTTTTTTATTAATATTATTTTAAGGAAAAGGTCTAGACAAACTACCAAGCAAATCTAATTAAACAAAGATTTCTAAATCCTACGAAGTAGCCAGGATCTTGGATGATGCCTCAGATTCCCATGTCTTCTGACCTGCCATTCTTCCTCAGCTCTTTTTCTTATTGATCTTCCATGAACTGTAGTACGGCTGGCACCTCATTAGTATGATACCAGACTAAATAATCTCTCATCTAGCCATTCTCATCTTCTGTAAACTCTAAAGCAGTGAAGTCTCCCAATAATCCTTCACTAATGAGAATCCATTCATCAGCAAAGCCCCACATTCCTTGACCAACATCTATAATCACTCCTTGTTAAACAAGCTTTTGGAATTCAAAAAATGAAAGTTGGACATTCTTCCAAGTAGTGTCCATTATGGTGATGAAACTAGCAATAAGGAGTATCCATGTCTAGGAGAGGCCCTGTATGCATCATTTGTGGAATGAGTACTCTAGTGAGCATCCTATCAAACAAATCATACACTGAACCCTTCCGGCTTCCTCCAAACAGATCATCCCTAAGGATCACTCTCCTCTTGGGAGTTTTAGGTTTGTAGAATTTCCCAGGTTCTTTTTCTTCCAGCTTATCTCTAGTAATGATTGCATCCAGAAGTTCTCTCAACACACCATAGTGATCAGCATCATGTCACAGGCAAACACAATACTTACAGTATCTTCACACATTAAGTCCTTACTGCAATGTTAAGCTAGGGGGCCTTAAAACTTTGGGAATAAGCAGCCTCTTCTCATACAGATAGTTAAAATTATCTGACAATGAATGGCTCAAATCAATCACTGGAACGTCCTGCAGAATCTCAGGGGCTGTGTCCCCTGTCTTTGGGAGGATGAAATCCTTGAAACGATCTCTAAGCAATCTGGCATCATTTTGAACCTTGAAAGGCAGTGCTTGGTACCATGCTAAAGCGGTTCCTTCTAAGGATAAAGGAAACACTCTCAGTGCTTGTGCAGACGTAAGGAGCATTGCCTCCAAGATGAAGTCAAATTGCATGATGTGAAGTCTTGGGTCTGAAGTGCCATTGAACCTTTCTATAGGGGGCATCTCAAAATCAAGTGGGGGCGAGTCTCCTGGCAGTGGTGGCATCATCCTTTCACTCTTTTGCCTTTCTTCTTGCATAGCTTTTCCAATTTCAGTCCGAACCAGGTTTCGTATTGCTTGATAGTTCATGTTGTTCAGGGCTTTCCTAGGGGGATTCATGATGCTGGAAAACAAAGGGTCAGCATGCTATGCCGTGCATGCAAGGATGCATGAATGCATGGAGCAACCAACACAAGTAACAAACGTTTGTCAATCACACTTACTACTAAGTGGTAGACCTTCTAACCTTATTTCTCCCACACACATGTTCGTTTGGCCAAGTCAACACCTAGGAATAGGTTTGGGCCTTCGCATCAACAAGGGATGCTATTTGCCAACGTGGTATGCATGTTTGCATAGCAACAAGCTCTTAACATCCAAACCAAACAATAACTCATCATTATGTCCCTATCCCATGTCTTTGCTCTTGACGAGTTCTTGATGTTTCCTGTATTCTAGGGTCATTTTAGCATCAAACAGGTACACTTAGATCGATGCACCAACGTTCCTTAAACACAGGTAATAGTCAAAGGTCACTCTTCTCAAACCTTTAACCAATCCCATGCTATAGGGTCATGCTAGTCAGGTACATTTATACTAACACTTGACACCCCCATAGGTAACAATCAGAGGTTTGATTCAAGAGCACTAACACTAGACCAGGTCAAAATAATGGCTTCATGGCATCATATAAGCAAATAACATTTGGTAAGTCCTAGTGAAAGTTGCTAAGGTCATTACATGGCTTTAGTCGGTTACCTCTACAAGAGGCTCCCATAGAAGGCGAACTCCCGTTAACCATCTCCTTCTTTCAAAAAAGGTTTAAACGATGGTAGGACATTCAACTCAAAATTTCCCATTAACTATCACTCATTAACCATAGCTATGATGGTAAGTAATAGCAGGACAATTCCAACTATGAGTGGTAGTCATTGATTTTGCCACCCAAGAAGTGCGCATTGAAAATCAGGGGCAGCTTGACCAATGGTACTCGTGAGGCCGGGTGTTTTAATGCAAGCATGCAATGCAAGGAAATTAGAGTTTGGAATAGTAATAAGAAGTGGCTATAATCACATGAATCAATAGTCTGCCGTCCCTAGTGGAGTCACTAAACTATAGACAAAGAGGGGTTTCCTCAGTAGTCTCAGCCTAATTAACGATTGCAGCACCGCGCGTTTAGCGTAAGGAAGCGAATGGTGAGTCGCCACCTGAACCGACATTAGGAATATCTTACATGGTGTATGTCTCGATTCCCCTAAGAATGTAAAGACACATTGACCTCAGAGATTCTGTGATCGAACTACTGCATTCTTAGGGCGTGATTCTTACTAGCCACTTCTAGAATTATTCTAACCTTCATTTCCCCTATGGCAACTATATCAAAGTAATAAAACAGAGAAAATCCTACATTTTACATGCATTATACATTTATAAAAAGTCAATTTCCATTATTAACAAACAAGATTCATTTTAACAAATTCACCAAATATGATTAGAAATCAAATTACATGCAAAAAGTGACATAAAAACACACATAGCAACAAACAATACAACCTACATTTCTAACTTGTTTTAACCTATTTTGATTACTAAATAAACATTATTAACCATTTTTCATGCATCAAAACCTACTACAATTACCCAAGAAGGTTTAGGAACTTACATCATCGCTTAATTCCACGCGAAACAGCATTTTTAAAGCCAAAAAGGACCCAAACGCCACTCCAATACACCCAACGCTAGTAGAAATGGCGTTACAGGCTTGTCAATGCCACTTCAACTAGCCCCAATGCCAGTCCAAACACAGATCCAAAGAAAAATGCAGAAAATCATGGAAAATGCAACAAAATGCAATATATAGACGATTTGAATGCCAAAATCAAATGTTCTAAGCCTAAAAACATTCATATTAATTCTAAAACATATTATCATGCA